>FIZR01032448.1:0-42323 GCA_900060175.1 Ferrisia virgata | reverse complement strand
TATCAGTTTCATTTTCTTATCAGTAGCCAATCAGAATGGCTGTACAAATTTATTCTACATTTTTACATATTCTACATATTCTACGTGTAAAATCCCAACCCTGATTAGAACTAACATTTTGTGCATGATTTACATTTACGTACAAATTTTTGGAAATTCATAATAAATCGAAAAATCAACTTAAAAAGCTGGAAATTTAGATTTAGGAGGATGTTTGACACGCTTTTTCCAACTATCTAAGTTTCATGAAAATCGGTGGATTTTCGCGATCTGCAAACTTTCAAAGCTAATTTTGAACCATAAAAGTGCTATCCAATCGAGTTGCGAATGGGTCAAGCAGACGTAGGAACTCGAATCGCACCTTTTGGATATTGTGTGCGAAGTTCCATAAATACTTATATAAGTCGTAATCGAAAAAAACTTCATTTCTTTTGAGAATAATTCTCGTTTAGGACCCCCTAGCACCATCCGTGTTAAGATATCAGACTTAAATATAAGTATCCTCGGCGAAAATGGTTAAAATTCGAGGTATGTTTTTTTCTCCACTTCACTCTATTGAGTATCTCTAAACAAAATTTTAAGACCTAACGATTTCTTTCGTCCCGCCACCCTCGCTCAAAATAACGAAAAAACGCTTTTATTTGGAAAAAAAATCTGTTTTCACGTGTATTTGAGGGAAAAATCATGTTTTCAGTTCAATTGTTTAAAGGAATTTTTTCGAAATTTTCCATCCGATTGGAGGGGGGGGGGGGTATTGACAAGAGAAGTTGTATATGGTTTTTTTTTCATCAAAGTGACGAGTATAATTTTTCAATTTTTTTTGAGATTCAAGCCATTCTTAAAAGTTTAAAAAATACTCAAAAACGGATTTTTCTCGGAAATAATGGCCTTATACACTACAAATGAATAGAAGTAAAGTTGTTAAACGTGAAATTTTTCATCGGATTACGTCATTAAAATTTTTATTCAGGAACATAATTGCAGAATTATGGGCATGAGCGCATGTGGGATAAAGGGTCAAATTGCGAACGAGAGTTTCGAACGAAAAATAAACTCCGGATGTGTATTCAGCGTGTCTGAATTAGTCGAAAAGCACCTTTTTCCTAATATTTTGACCCTTTTCACGCATAAGAAAAACTTTCAATTTTGTTCAAAAAAGTCAATTTCAAGTACACAGGCAACTTTCATATTAATACCAAGCAACAATTTATTACGAGATAGTTTTGAAATTTTATATACTTATGATATATGCCGATATGAAATGGTGAGAAAGCCGCACCGAACTTTCACGGCTCAGTTTTGGCGCCCAGGGCACCCCTCTCTCCTCCTCCCAAATTAGAGTCAACCTAGGTTGGTGATGTTGATATCATTTCCAGATGAATCGAATCCCCTGAATACAACTATGAAGTCAGATTCACTATTTAATCTTAATTAATACCTTGTTTTGGTGCACAGTCCTACCAAATTTTTACTCCTGTAATAAGACCCAAAATAAGGTCTTCAATGAGGCCAAATATTGAACCTGACTTCATAATCGTTTCCAGTTGATTCTATTCATGTGAAAACGACACCAACATTATCAACCTAGGTTTTGCCATAATTTGAAAAGAGGAAGAGAGGGGGTGCCTCTGGGCTTCAAAACGAGGCCACGAAAGTTCGGTGCAATTTTGCTATGATTTTAAACCGACTAAACCGACACATATGGTAAATATATAAAATTTCAAAACTCACTCGTTATAAATTGTTGTTGGCTATTAATATGAAAGTGGCTGCTGTACTTTGAATTGGCTTTTTTGAACAAAATTGCAATTTTTCCTTAATTAGTTAGTAGGTCAAAAAATTAGGAAAGGAGTGCTTTTCGACTAATTCAGTCAGCGTTTATTTTTCGTTCGGATCGCCCTTCGCAGTTTGACCCTCTCCCCCTCCTCACGCCCATGCTCACAATCCTGCGGTTATATTCCTCGAACAAAATTTCAATGACGTAATCTGATATAAAATTTCACGCTGAATAACTTCACTTCTGTTCATTTTTAGCGTATTAAGCCATTATTTCTGAAAAAAAGGGAATTTTTTAGCATTTTAAAAGTTTTTTGACAACGACCTAAATCTGTAAAAAAAAAATTGAAAAAATTTCTATTGTAGCAATTCAAAGTTTTCGTTTCTCAATATCTGCTTTCCTATGGGGTGTAAAATTTTGGAAAAATTCATGTCCATAGTCCCATCTCCCGTCTAAACATTTTGATCAAATTCATGATTTTTCTTTAAATACGAGCGAATACTGAATTTTCCCCCCTAAATTTTTCGGTATTCTGTGCGAGGGGAAGAGATGGGAGAAATTTTTTGATCCTAAATTTTTTTTAGTCGTATCCGATGATGTTTTGTGAAGATTTTAAGAATCTAAAATCGGGGATATTTCGCTTGTCCCTGTCCGGGAATTCTTTTTATCGTATATGAAAGAGGTTTTCCATCTCGTATCGAGTTGGACATTCTCATTGGACCATATTTTAGTACATGTATGGTACAGTACAGTACAGATACAGGTACAGGTACACGTACGTTTGTGAATGTAAACGTGGATGGGCTACAAAGCGCACATGGTACCGATGACCTGTGACCTTTTATCCTTTACCGACTCGCCTTCGGGTATGGATTGATTAATTGCATAGTTTAATGCTTGGATCCTGTCTATACGTATAGTGAATAGGATACGTATTACGAAGGTACTATAGATAGGTGTAGGTACCTACTCGTAGCACCAGTAACGCATACTGTGCCCTGAAACGGGGCTATTATAAAGCATCCGATTTAATTTGCAAGTGTCTTTAATATTGTCGAACAGAAAGTCTCGCTAATGCGTATAGAGCGAGGTTTGAATTAATGGAATCTGACAACGAACGTTGCTCTCTTCCTCTTTCGGCTGATAAAAGTGTTCGGTAAATTATTACACATACACGCCCGATCTCGATCGAATCAGCCTTTATCCGAACGGTATCGAGATTTATTTACCAGCATAATCGAAGCATGTTGAAAAATTTCAAAAGCTTTTTATTTCAATCTAGACTTTGCTAAATTGCCGAATACTTGGGTTTTTAAATGTCAAATTTTTCGTAGCCATTATCGCATCGTGTACAATTTGATAATAGGTATCAGATATGTAGGTAAAGGCGAGAAAATGATGAAATAAAGGTTTTAAATTGCATTTTACGTCGGTAATTTTGCAACTAGTTTTACGCTATATGAGCTCTCTGGTGTACGATACGGTGGCAAGTACCAAGTACCAAGTACCCGACCCCATAACACAACAGTAACAGTTTATGAAACGTTAAACGCGGACCATCAAACGTATATTACGTATATGGTGCGTATTATCGCCTCTGACACCTTGTAATTATAATGTGAATTTACTGTGTGGTAACGTCGACAAGTTGCTATAATTATGGCGAGTTTGTCGAGTTTGATATTATCGTGAATTCAACACAATTTAGCCGAGCACTTCGGTTCGAGTTTAATTAACATCGATTTATTATCAGGTATTACTGATTTACCGTAATTACGAATTATTTTACAATATTTATTATTAATTCGGTATTTATTTACCTCTATTTCGGGTAAATTACTGTAATTTACCGTAAATTATAGTTCGATATTTATCTATTTTGAATAATTATCTAGTGGGAATTAACCTGAAATCCATTTTTTTATGATACAAAATTTTTTAATACAATGTGAACAATTCGAACACACTGGAAACATTTTACGATAGAATTTCAGGCCGATTTAATTGATTCGGAAAATTCGAAGCAAGTTTCTGTAACAGGATGGAGTCAGGATGAATCACTTATCTCGGGTTAATTTGTCTTAAAGTCATGTCCGTTCATTCCTGTAAAGATTGGATCAATCTTTCATCCTGTGTACTGATCCACGAAAAAATATTGAAAAATAGGTAAAAATTGACCTAAATTATGAAAAAAAAAATCGTCGAAAATTGGACAAAAAATATAATTTAGTATGTAAGAAATGCCCAAAAATTAGTACAAAATCACGAAAAAAATGTTGAAAAATGGATGTAAATTAAAACAAATTACTTAAAAAATCATTAAAAATTGAGTAAAAATTTTATAAAAATGGTTGAAAAGAAAAGATTGGCAAAAAATCATGAAAAAATGATGAAAAACGAGTTGTAAACTGAGCTAGATTATGCAAGAAAAAAGTTTATAAATGATCAAAATTGAGTAACAATTTGATGAAACTAGACAAAAAGTAAAGTCGATTAGAAAATTTTGAAAAATCGGTCCAACTTGGGAGAAAAACATAGACAATAATCGAAAATTGTGTATAAATCTGACCAAAAAAAGGTAAAAAAAAAAGAAACAAAAATTGATCTCAAATCCAGAAAAAGTGTTGAAAAATGGGTGAAAATTGACCTATAATATGAAAAAAATCATCAAAAATTGGGTAAAAATTTATAAAAATGAGTAAGAAGTGAAGAAAATTGATTTCCAATTTTAAAAAATCTTGAAAAATGGGGCGCGATTCAGCTAAATTAAGAGAAAATCGTTGAACATTGTGTAAAAATTTAACAAAAATGCTTCAAAGAACCGATAAGTTTATTTTAAATCAAGAAAAAATGTTGAAAATCTTCGAAAATTCGGTAAAAAGTTGGTAAAAATGAGTTAAAAATTTAAGAAAATTGGTTAAAAGTTGTGGAAAAATTGTAAAAAATAATCAAAAATTGGGTAAAAATACGGGAAATTGATCAAAAATCGTAAAAAAATGCTGAAAAATGGGTGAAAATCGACCAAATTTAAGAGAAAAATCGTCAATTATCAAAAATTGGCTTGCTCGAAATGAATAAGAAGTGCAGAAAATTGATCAGAAATAATGAAAAATGCTGGAAAATGTGCGGAAATTGACCTAAAAATTAGAAAAAAATCATCAAAAATTGGTTAAAAAATTAATAAAAATGGGTTAAAAAAAGTGCTGAAAACTGATAAATAAATCGAGAAAAAATATTGAAAAAAGGATGAAGACTAACCTACTGTAAGAAAAAATTATTGAGAATAATCGAAAATTGATCTCAAATCAAGAAAAATTTTATAAAAAAAATGAGTCAAAATGGACTTAAATTATGAAAAAAGTCGTTGAAAATCTTTGAAAATTCTGTAAAAAATTGGTAAAAATGGGTAAAAAGTGAAGAAAATTAATAAAAAAATATCGAAGAATGGACAAACATTGACTTAGAATATGAAAAAAAAATTATTAAAAATCATAAAATAAATTAATATAAAAATAGGCTAAAAACGTCAAAAACCGATGAAAAAACTCATGAAAAAAATGAAAAATTGCTGAAAATTGAGTTAAAATATGGAAAAAGTTGGTGAAAGGTGAAGAAAATTGATTGAAAACTATGAAAAAAATGTTGAAAAATGAGTGAAAATTGATCTAAAATTGGTGAAAAATTATCAAAAATTCTGTAAAAAAATTTTTAAAAAGTGCAGAAAATTGATGAATAAACATGAAAAAATGTTAGAAAAAGAGTGAAAATTGACTTAAAATTATGAAAAAAATTGTTAAAAATCATCAAAAGTTACCCAAAAATTTGATAAAAATGAATTTAATGGGTAGAAAATTGTGTAAAAATGTGACCAAAATGCGTAAAAAAAACAAAATTAATCATAAATCAAAGAAAAACGTTGAAAAAGAAGTAAAAATTGGCTTACAATATAAAAAAAAAGAATCAAAAAATTCGTAAAAGTGGATAAAAAGTGCAGAAGATCGATTAAAAGTCAAGCAAAAATGTTGAAAAACAGGTAAAATTGACCTTAATTATGAAAAAGTCGTTGAAAATCTTGGAAAATTTGTTAAAAAATTAACAAAAAGATGCAAAAACCGCAGTATACTGATCAAAAATCATGAAATAGTGTTGAAAAAATTGGTGAAAATTGTCCCAAATTCAGAGCAAACCATCGGAAATTGAATTAAAGATTTATAAAAATGTACAAAAGGTGCAGAATATTGATAAAAAAATGTTGAAAAAATGGTGAAAATCGACTTAAATTGTGAAAAAAAAAATCCTTAAAAATCATCAAAAAAGGGGGGTATGATGGGCAGCAAAAAATTTAATCAAAAATTATAAAAGAAAATGTTGAAAAAATGGGTGAAAATTTAGCTAAATTAAGAGAAAACCCCTTAAAAATCATCAAAAAATTGGTTAATAATTTGATAAAAATGAGCAAAAATTGACCTAAAATATTAAAACAACAAAGAAAAATTACGAAAAATTGATGAAAATGGGTAAAAAGTTCAGAAAATTGTGTAAAATTAAGAGAAAAATTGTTGAAACTATGGAAAATTGAATAAAAAAGGATGGGAAAAAAAACAAAAATTATTTTCAAATAAAGAACAAATGTTAAAAAAATGGGGTTGAAAATCGCCCTGAAATATGCTAATAATGGTTAAAAATCGTCGAAAGTGTTGATAAAAAAAAACCTCGAGTTAATCTCAAATCAAAAGAAAAAAAAATGCTGAAAAATATATCTTTGGAGGTGCATCAATTGCGGAGTCATCTGATGGATAACGTAGCCTATTCAAAATTCCAACAACTATTTTGATCGTTTTACACGTATTTTGAAGGACTTTTCAATCAGTTACATTGTATATTTGGCGATATATTTTAACATCTTTTTAAATCCTATTTCTATGTAAACCGGTGAACGAAAATTTCGGTAATAATTCGTATTATTAGCGGATTCGACGAATCCATTTGCGTATATGAAAATTATCTCGTTTTTGGAGCAGCCGAATGTCACATTGGTAAGGTGTGCCGCTTCGTTTAGCTAAGTACATTATCACGAATGAACATCATATTTTATCGCAACTGCGATTTGAACTTCATAACAATGACCATCGGCAGTCGATTTACCATAATTTTCGATCCGTTTGTGCAGGTACAGCACGATGCATTGCGCGAATTCGGACGGTGGTCCAGTGAAAGGCGCCAGCTCGCACATGTCGCCTCAGCGTTTAGCTCAGCTGCAGATACCGCAGACCACGGAGACGAAAGAAGAGGAGAATTTGAGGATAATAAAAACCGTACTGGATGCCGGCATCATGATACTGGAAGGTCGACTTCACGAACCAACGTCGAAACGAGGTTACGTAGAAGGCCCTCATTGCGTACTATACCCCGAGTCTCGAGACCATCAGTGCGATTCCGACAGATACATAGTAAGAAGTTTCGTCATTATTTGCATGCTGTATCTATGGTATAATTTTTTTACATTCTATACTCATAAAGACCTGTATCGTAGCTGTGACGTATATGTACACGTATACGTAGCCTATCTACACTGAGTAGGTTTGTAGGTATAGGTACAGTATCTCGAGTACTCATTCTGGTATGCATACGGATGATGCTGATACTGATGGTGGTTTTGTAATAACGGATCGTGAAAGCGATATTAATCGAGCTTTATGTAACCTCAGGTGTACCTGTAATGCTTCATATACGTACTTCGTGTAACGTGTATATCGCCATCTTTACGACAATATGTACGTATCTGGCCAGACATCAAAAACAGAATGGTGTATGGTCGAGCGTCGCGTCGCCTTGTCTCATCATTCTCATCCATCATCATCGTCGTCGTAGTCGTCGTTGTCGTCATATTATCGTGAAAGTTCCACTGACGAATTTTTCAAACCGGTTGGGTGCGTTTCCCCGTGGACAACTTTCGTGTTGTGGGCGCGACGCGATCATCGCGGATTTTTCACCTTGCTCCACAGTGTCGATGTGTATATTTTACATTATATGCATACAAGGTGGTGTAGAAATTAGCGGAAAAACGCGAACGCCAAGATGGCGAGATAATTGGCCATAATTATACGTTCGGCGCGCGTATTACCGGTTATATCTACGAGATTTCGTTTTTTTATAACGTAATGAGCATATCGGGCCTTTTGTACGTATCTAGCTATTTTAAAAAATTCACTTCGAAGATGATAAATCTTTCGGTTTCACGAACGTACAGCGACGCAACGTTATTGCACGTCCGTTTGTTTGTCAGGCCATGGCTTACACGTCGCTCGGTCCGGGTACGAATAAGGAAATGGGGCTAATTTGCGAAATAAACATAATGGAAAATTTACTCATTGAACGAGCTCATCTGCGTGATTACCGTTCTTCGCGATTCGGTTTGGTTTACGGGTTTATTTCCCGTTCCGTTGATGTGCCATTGCCATCATCACCTCCCCCCCTTTTTTTTGTTATTAGTGTGTGATTTTTTTCACAATATAGTACATAATATGGTGTATTTGGCACGTAATAGGTCTTTATATAGTTGCACTATGTACCTTTGATTATTACACACGTGTGACGTAAATAGGTATTTATGAGATCCGTCATATGATGTGTAGTTGTTATGGGTAGGTAGGTATTCTCGCGTATATACCTATCTGTATATTTGTCGTGTTCAAGAATACCAACATGAACTTTTAATAACACGTCGTCGTAGTATATTTATTTACGTTATCTTTTTATTTCATTTTTATTTCATTTTTTTTTCGAGTTCGTCAGCCATACACGTTGTGCCAGATTTGTGTTTTTAATACAGTCGAATCGCTGTTATGAATATTAAAAGATATGCCAATTGGCAACCAACGTTTGGCACTTCTAGAAGTAGAGATTTATTTTACCTTAAAATAATTATTATTATTTAATTGGAAGCCCGTTAAAATCACCTACACATCTAATTGCCTAATTCACTTTCGCAACTTGTATAAAGTGTGCAGAAATTTATCGGTTTTACAACTATGTTGAATAGAAGGTGTAGAGGGAAAGCTACGAAAATTAATAAGTAGTCGCGAATTGTTGCTTGTCGGGTGTTTTTCTTGTTGATTTTACGGATTTAATTTATTTATTTATTCGTGTTTGTTTGTTTGTTTGTTTTTTTTTTTTTAATGAGGAATTCGAGTTGGAAAATATATCCGTTTCGAGTTTTAATTCTTTTGAAAAGGATGCAGTGCATGTTTGTATCCAAAAAACTCCGAACCACAATGCTAGTTTTCGCAACTCCGAGCCCACCTCAACCCAACACCTCTTCTTTTCTTTTGCCCTTCTCTAAAGCATGAAAGACAAACCTTAAGCATCTCCCAGATTCATTGATTGAAATGAAAAAAATCCTCCTACTAATCAGCACACTCAACCTGAGCCACCAAATTTAAGTTCCCACTTTCCCAATGTACTCAACACTGGGCGTAGAAAATCTTGAAATTATATACGCCCAGTATAATAAAAATTAAATAAACAAAAAAAAATGTAGAATTATCGCACTCATTTTTAAATTCGCCATTTTTCCGTTTTGGCTCAAAAAAAAACTTGAAAATATTAGAAAAATTCCTGTTTTCAAAAAATACTTAGCATTGAACTAATTGTAAACAATTTGCAAGTTCAGTTTGCATACTTGAAAATTAGAATATCAATTTGATGACAGTGAAAAATTTATCATGCATTATTGTTGAACTGCAGTCCTTATAGGATAGTCTGAAACTGCCAAAAAATTAGCTGCTGTGCGATCTGAATGTTGAAATTAATTTCATGATTGATTCCTATTCTCAGACGCCGCCCAAAGAACAAATTTAGCTTGAGTGCTTATTTTCCCAACCTCTGCTTCCCCCACGATCCATTCCCCTTTCTGAGAGATACTCCTATTTCGTTGCATATGGCTGATATCGAAAAATTTCTCAAATAAAATTTGTAGCTTGAAATATCAGGGATAATTCGAGTTATTTGCAAAATTTTAACCAGACCACTTCCCCATTCCCTATTTCGCAAAACTGATTATTTTTATTTTGCATCAAAATTAACTAATATACTATGGACCAAATGTCTAAAAATGAGCTGTTGTACGATCTGAATGTTGAAAGTAATTTTATAATTGATTCCAGTTCGTAGACGTCCAAAGAATAAATTTAGCTTGGATGCTTACTTTTCCGATCCCTTACTTCTTCAAGGATCCACTCCTCTTTCTGAGAAACACTCCTCTTTTTTTTTTCACATATGACCCGGTATCGAAAAATCTGATATATATAATTTGTAGCTTGATGTATCAGAAAGGGTTTGAGTTATGTGAAAAATTTCGATCAGACCACTCGTCCCCCCTCCCCTATTTCACAAAATGTCCGTTAAAAAGACCCCAAAAATCGATTATTTTTATTTTGGATTACAATTAACTGACGTACGACCATACTCAACAGAATAAAAGTTGTTCAGAATTACAAAGATAGTACATATACTCAAAATTTAGTAGCTTTCAACTCTTATCAGCATTTCACCCCCTCCCCTCGCCCCCCCAGCGGCAGGTGCATTTCAAACAATACGTGGCCATTGCTAATATGATTATGAAATTTGGTGTTCTTGATGAGGATGATGTATAAGAATTTTCTATATCGAGAAGAAATCAGCATCTCCTATCAGTAGGGATATGAAACCTCAAGGTATCAGACCCTTCGGATTTCTACTTGGAGTACGATTTTTATCAGTCTACGATGTCGAAATAGTCCGACCACGCTTGTGTTACAGTTTTTCAAAATTAAAAAAAATCTATAAACAAACCTTGTTCGCCGTTTTTTGGTCAAAAAAATTCTTCGACGTTATTTTCGACTTTTTCTACATCGAATTGTGTATTCGGACTCTCCAGAGTCGTGTACAATGCTTATTTTCACTAATCACAGCTGAAGAAAGAAGTTAAAGAGCGTATTTCTGTAGGAAGGGGCCCAAGGTGAAAATCAGTACTATATTCAAGTTTAGCGATTTCGAATTCGGGCGTATCAGCATCGGAATTACAAGATGCAACTACCTGCCTTAATTTCGATACTTAATTTCGTTCAAAAATATAACAAATTTCGAACTTCGTACCCTTATCTCGCTCATTGGCGTCCCTATGGGATTTACAGCTGTGTCGATAATGGATTTGGAATAACGTGGTTAAATTATCTATACTTCGATACCCTACTTGAAAATATTGTAAATTTTGGATTTTGGTCTTTCGGTTCCTTCTCTGAGGTTTCTATCGATACCCTTATTTGGAATCAGAAGGTCAAATTATCTATTTTTCGATACTTTACTGGAATATATTGTCAATTTTAAATTTTGGCCCCCTAGACCCTTTCTGTGCGACCCTTATAGGATTTATAAATTTTAAATTTTGGCCCCCTAGACCCTTTCTGTGCGACCCTTATAGGATTTATAGTTATGTAAATATCGGATTGGGAATCGTATGGTCAAATTATGTGCATTTCAATACCCCACTTGAAAATACTTACTGTCAATTTTAAATTTTGGCCCGTTGGACCGTTTCTCTGAGGTTCCTTAAGGATTTATAGCTGTGTCAATGTAGGATTTAGAATTATTAGCTTAAATGACCTATGTTTCGATACCTTACTCGAAAATACTGTCAATTTTAGATTTTGGCCCCCCTCCCCCTAGTTCCCTCTTTGGAGCCCTTACAGCATTTACAGACATATCGATATCTGATTTGGAACCAGAAGGTTAAATTAGCTGTATTTTAGTAACCTTCTCGAAATATTTCCAATTTTTGGATTTTGATTTCTTGTACCCTTTTCCTAGGACACCTTACCAAACGTGGTATCACAAAAAAAAATTCGCCCAATTTTCGTCTTCTTTCAGCTTGGATTGGCTATTTGAACCGTGCTTAGTCGTCTAGCAAAATTTTTTTTTTACATAAAATGAATCAGGTCTTCATTTAAAAGTCAATTTAAGAACCTTCTTAAAATATAGATGTGTACATTGTGACAAAAAATTCTGGAAATAATTAATCCTATCGAGTTGAAAAAAAAATCCAAAAAATAACTGTACATTTCGAATTTTCTTTTTTAATTGAATTTTTTGTACTTACGAATTATTTTTCTATCAAAAGGAATATTCTAATTCAATTTTTTCACTCTGATTGAACTGTTAACTGACAAGATGGTGGATGGCAGAGGTGGAGAAGCGTATATTAGACAACGTTATCTTTCTCTTCGGCGAGCCCATAATCCTACGAGGTGCCCAGTGTCCACTTGTTTATAACTGAACCTTTGAATCAGGTGTTTCTTGATTGATCTTTTTGTACGTCACTTTTTTCTTCTTTTAAATCTTAAAGTGTAGCCTTATTATCTATACTTTAAGAATCAAATTGACGAGACAAATTTTTAAATGACGAATTCCATGTCTAAAATATTTTCAGAAAACGTCAGGTTGTTCTTTAATAACACCAGACGTACCCAACGGAAATTAGAGTGGTTATAATGTTCCAATATTCACCTCAAAAAATGAGGAAAAAATTCAATAAGTAGGAAGTGTGTACCTCTACCTAGCCGATTGGTCGCAAACATATAACAAAGCACACGATACTTTTCTTTTACCTGTAAACAAAAGCCTATTATAATTATACCTCTTCTCACCATTATATTGGCATAATTTCCATAACTGGAACCTGAAACTCGCCCAATTCATATCTGATGCATTCGTATTATACACGTATGTGGATCCAAATTACCTCCACAGGAGTTCTGTAAACTATAAAACCAGTTAAATATCTCCTACACGATAGGTTATATCTATGTATATGCGACGTTCGCAGGTACTCGTTTATATTTTACACACTTATCGCTTTATTTTTACATACTTAAATGCGCATTTGGACTGTTTCGTCGATTTCCATTATAGAAATTTAGGTATTAGGTAGTAGGTAGTAGGTAGTAGGTAGGTACTCGGTAGTGTTTAGGTACCTAAATGATTTTACTTAACGAAATATTTTCATAAATCTGCCTCGTGCGCTGTTTTATTCATATAGGAATCGTGTATTATTAAATATTAATAGTTTTAAATTAGATGATTTTTATTTCCTATTCTCCACATTTCCTTTCGTAATAACGGTTCAAATTAAATTTAATGATTATTAAAATTAAATTACGTAGGCACACTAGGCACGTGTCTGTCTGGCTTCTTACAGCACTGAACTAAAGTAAATAGTTCCATGGGTCGTATTATTTACTTGTGATTTTAAGGCTATATTATGAGCTGAATACAATTGGTTAGGTATTTATCTACCTACCTATACCGGGGAGGGGGGTGTGTGTGAAAATTCCTGACCTGCGAAATGATGGTAGGAGTGTTTTGCACAAGTTGGATTACCTACAGGGTGTATTTTTTTCTCAAGAAAATCAAATTCAAAGGGTGCAATTTGACGTGGTTTCCCAATAGTACGTATTGAAGCGGTTTATTTAAATTTTGCAGTATTAAAACCGGTTCTGTGGTTATCAAACGGTTATCAAAAGTTCACGAAAAATTGAATTTATGAAAAAATATTTCAAACAAAAGTTGCGGAGTTTCAAGCACAGATCATTTCTATGCTACAATTTTTTTTCTATCTGGCTCCAGAGAGGAGTTAGATCTTCAGGAAGTGACGAATTTCGCAATTTTCTCGAGATGTATCACCCCCCCCCCCACCTGCAGTTACGTACCAAAAAAAATCATCGTTCTGCGTTGCTTTTTCAGCCTGATTTTCGTGACATATTACATTCGTAAAAATGCGGGTAGGAAGGGTTCAATGGGGCTAAAAAGTCAAAACACTCAAAAACCACATTTAGGATCCTCACTAACTTTACATGCCTAATTTCAAGTTCCTACTAGCCCGATTTAGGGAAGAGTTATATGCGAGGAACAAACATTAAAAATTTGAAAAATCGATCGGAAAAACCCATATTTGGGGCTGTGAGGAGGTTATAAAGTTACTGAAAATTCTAGACCCTCAAAAGGCACATCTAGGGTCTGCACTAAATATGCATAGCAAATTTCAGTTTCCTTAGCTCTATTTGGAGGACAGTTATGCGAGGAACGAAGTCAAACAACTCAAAAATTGAGAAAATCTGACCAAAAAACCACATTTCCGGGGCTGTGAGGGGCTGTAACGGAGCTGAAATGTCGGAACCCCCAAAAGGCACATCTAGGACCTCTCTACTGAATGTGTGTACACCAAATTTCAACTTCCTAGATCGTTTTGGTGGGAAAAATATGTGAAGAACAGCCCTTTTTCAAGGTCAGGAAGGGGGAAAACCCTCGAATCTCCCCTTCCAATTGACCTACGAGGCTGGTATTTGGATATGTTGTGCAGCTTTAAATTATCTGTCGATTTGCTCAAGAAACAATGATTTTTGCGTTTTTGGCCCCTCAGCAACCCCTTCCCCTAAAATGGGGCCAAACTAAATTTCGACCCAAGGCCATCCCCACTTATATATATTTCAACTGCCGTCAAACTGAGCTGATTGACAATTGGAGAGATTTTGGTCAGTATCAAAGCAGAGTAAATGATTTAATGTTCGGTAAAAAAAAAATGCATAAAAATTTCTAAGACCCCAAAACGGATTTTGTTGTCCCCCATCCCCCTCCAAGCGCCTCTGTTCGATAGACTGCAATAGTCTGGTTTTCATAGATAATACAACATAGCAAATCGGCTTAAAAAGATCTAAAAATGAAGAATGGCTATTTTTAAAGCCCTACAAATTACGATTGAAATTTTTCTCGTGATTTTTTGCAACTTGTACTTTGGGACTTTTTTTCAGAAAAATTGAGGTGTAAAAAAATTCACTAGGTATACTTTCACCTTTTTCGTTTTCCTTTATAGTAGTAAGCTGTGAATAAATTTCTGAAACGTGTGGTTTTCTCCATGAAAGGAAAAACAAAAATAGGAACAATGATACTGAAACGTGTTAGAGAACAAAAGCTCGATGTAAATGCATAAATCAAAACTGTTTCATTTTGCGAAGATTTTAATACAAAGATAACCTCATACCCAACCAACTAGGTAGATTATACTTATGCTTTTACATATGTTTGTTTAGGTACCTATCTAGGCACTTACTACCTACCTAAATATATATATATATAGGTATATACTTATAGTTTAGTCTTGACGACAATGTTTCATATATCTTTATTATTTACATTCTGTGACGTGACGTTTTATGCACGTATACTACTTATAAACGATGTCAACTCGTCATTGTGAATTACACCGAAATACACTACTTATAGTACCTACCTGGTCGCTTTACAGTCGACTTGAATTATGTTAAGCTTTTGTACAACATAGATGAGGATGTGTGTACCTTATAATACGAGATTGTAGTTGTAAATAGGTAGTAGGTAGTAGGTAACAGCAGTGTGGTATACTAAGTGAAAATTTTCTTTTCTATTCGGCTGGGAAATAGAGAGATGATAAAATGTCGACTATTTGTTTTTGTAATATAAATGTTCCTCGTAAAGGCTGTAGGAATTTAAGTATACAATATAATCGAGTTCATTCTACTATTTAGGTATTATACCTATCTATTTGTATTTTGAATATTAATCTTTACTCTTTTTTTTTTTGGTTACAGTGCCAAAGAGCCGAGAAATACAAACAGTTAATGAGCACACTATGGAATGAATATAAAGGTATTTGCATCGAATTACGTATCTGCGCTGATTGTAAATGCGGCGAAGAACAAGTTTGGAAAAATACTTCTACAAATTTCGATCATATTCTGGAACAGTGGTATTTCGAATTGACCAATGTCAGGTAAGAATTTGATTTATTGTTTTCTCAGTTACGATTAAAAGGCCCCTGATTCGTAGTTGCTAATTCGGACACTTTGTAATAAATCGCGAAATTTATGGCTAGATTTTTGATATTTTCATCATCGCTTACACATTGATTTATGTACCTGCATATTTATAGAGAAAATACAAATCTACGCGGGTAATATTTCTCTGCCTTGACCGATGACCAGAATGTAAACAAACCATTATCAATTGATTCAATGAAAATGGATGACAATTGTTTGTTTACGTTCTGGCCGTCGGTTCAAGGCAGGGAAATACTACCCGCGTAGATTTGTATTTTCTCTAATTTTTCAAAAACCCAGTATAAATTAGAAGGTGTTAAAAATTTTCCACTTGGAGTAATGCGGCTGAATGCTTGCTTTAAATTAAAACCTAAAATATTTACAACTATCGGGAATTCGTATAGATTTAACTTTTCAACGTGTTTTGATTTTACGATGGAGAAAAAGGGGAGGAGGTGGCAAATTACCAATTTTACATGCGGTAGACATTGATTTTCGAACCTGATAAGTGGATCGTCGATGTATCGTTAGTTCGATATTTCTTTCCTCCCACTCCAGCCAGGTACGAAGGGCCAATCACCGAAATTTATGCGGGGTTGTAGAAAATCATTAAGTGCCTTTTTGGGGCGTTTCAAATATTTTTTTCATTTTACTTTTTTTTTTTTCTTGAAATTAAAAATCTCCTACTCAGCTCGACACCAACCAAAATCGCTGACATTCTGCTGGTAGGCTTAAAATGAAAGTGTATTAGATTTATAGCAGTGGGGCTGACCATGGCGATGAAAGTATAGGCGAAGATAGGATCGAATTGGGAGGCGGACTTGAGTATCTTCGTCTAATTACTAAAAAAGAAAAAAAAAAGGTGATGTATGATGAGGTTTTTGTGGATTTTCTTGCCATCAACCCTTCTGTTCATATATAAGCAGGAAATTTACTGCAGGAAAATCAGGAAGCATTGCTCAAGTAAAAATTTTGCACAATACCAAGAATGAAAGGTCGAAAAAAGAGTAATTGAATATTTAAGGACATCTGTGAACAGAAAAAATTGTAATTTTTTTATTTTACGTCTGTAGCGTTAATTTTTTAGATTTTTGTGAAAACATTTGTAGTGACCGCGGGGGGGGGGGCACTTGAGCCTTCCCACGCTATCGCCGCCCCCATATCCACTTATGGATGAAGGGCAAAAATCGCAAAAATACTTTGATTCAAACTGTTTTAGATGTCTCATTATGAGCACTTTCAACTAGAGTTGATTTTTTTTTGCTGTACGTATACAGGGTGTCCCAAAAAAAAAATACAAAATGTGTTTTTCTCAAAAAAATCAAATAAAATGGGTATGTTCTGATTTGACATATTAATAGTACACATTAAAATGGCTTTTTTGAATTTTTCAATTTTGAAACCGGTTCAGTAGTTTGCAACCGGTTGTAAAAAGTTCCAAAAAAATGAAGCTATAAAAAAATTTTTCAAATAAAAATTGTAGAACTGTGAATATTGATTATTTTTCACTGTACAACGTTTTCTGTGGCTAGAACCGGAGAAAAGTTCTACAATAGAGTGGGCCAAATTTTGCATTTTTTTTTTTGGAAATCTGCAAACAGTGGTTGCGAAACGACCTCAAATGCATGTGGTAAAAATTTCAGCCCTCCAATTCAATTTTTCAAGCTTGCAAAACTTTTATAGATCTTTAAAAAATAGAATAAAAAATTCTGAAACATCAATTTTACACGATTTGGTGTAATATTTCAATTTTTTCATTCATAGCCGATTTTTTAAAGGTGCTTGAAGAACGAGGTTTTCGTATGTTCTTAAAATTTTTCTACATCATTACGAATTTTGTTTCAGTAAATTCTCCGGAAAATAGATAAGAGTACACTTGTCTACATCCAATTAAAATCTGTTTTTCCCACTTTTACCTTTTTTAGGAGTTCTCAATTGATATTCCAGCGTACAAATATGCAGTATAAATGACTTAAAAAAATGGGGGAAAAAATGAAAAATTGATTTTAAAAGTCTAAATCGAATAAAGAAAATAATTTTTCACAAATTTATTTTAAAAGATGAGGAAAATTATCATTTTTAAGTGCCTTTGAATAATAGTCTGCGGCAGATGAAATTGAAATGTTGAGCTTAATCATCTAAAATCGATGTTTCGACTCCGTTTCGGGGGGGGGGGGCGTTTCTCATGAAAAATTTTCTCTCGTGGTTTTTTCACAAATGGTAAAAAAACGCAAAAAAAAACATTAAACATTTTTTTTTGAATTTCAAGTGAGTTTTGCAAGAAAAGTCATGTTGAGAGGTTGAAATTTTTACTACATCTTTTTGAGGTAATTTCTCAAGTATGGCGACCCCGCCGTTTGCAGATTTCCAAACAAAGCAAAATTCAGCCCACCAAAAATTGCTACTTTCATTGCTTTACGATCTATATTCTTAATTTACACTAGTTTTCAATTTTTTGAAATTTTTATATTTCTGATAATTTGATTTGTCGCTTCTTGAAACCAGTTTTTCGTATACTTAATGAAAACAAAAACAAAAAAAAAACCCACTCATGAGATTTGAAAAAAAATATGCCTTTTTCCTAATCAGCATTCCGGATGGGAAGGGTTCAATGAGGCTGCAAAGTCAAAACTATCAAAAGGCACATCTAGGGTCCTTACTGACTGTACATACCTAATTTCAACTTCCTAGCCCAATTTGAAGGAGAGTTATACGAGGAGCAAACTCAAAAAACAATATAAAAACGACTAAAAAATCACATATTCGAGTCTGTGACAGGGTGAAATGGGACTGAAATGTCGAGACCCTGAAAGGTAAATCTAGGGTCCCTACTGAATTTAAATACTTAATTTCAAGTTGTTATCTCATTTTGGTGGGGAGATAGGAGAGGAACAGCCTTCTTTCAAGGTCAAAAAAAGTAAAACCCTCATATCTTCCTTCCTAATTGACCTAGGAGGTTAATTGTTGGGTATGTTGTACAACTTTGGATTCTCTATCGATTGACTCAAAAAGAAACAATTTTCGTGTTTTTGGCCCCTCAGCACCCCCTCTCCCAAAATGGGGAAAACTGAAGTTTTACTCAAGGTCATCCCCACTCATATGTATCTAATCCGCCACTAAACTGAGCCGATTGACCGAATTGAAGCGATTTTGGTCGGTATCGAGCCGAGTAAATGATTTTAATGTTTGGGTAATGAATAAAAATGAAAATAAATGTCTAACATGGCCAAAAATTATCTTCGTGGCCTTCTTGGATCGCAAAACGGATTTTGTTGGTATTCCTCTCTTCCCTCCCAACCTCCGTTGGTCGATAGACTGTAATGGCCTAGTTTTCATTGACAATATGGCATAGAAAATCAAGCTAATGAGGTATAAAACAAGAAAAATGGGTGATATTTGCCCGAAAATTTGTTCACTATGCAGCAGTGGAGGGAAGATATTACACTTATCTACATTGAGAAAGTCAACAAAACCGCTAATTTCCTGATGGTTTAACTCCTCTCCAGCTCTATCTAGAAAAAAGTGACCAGCGTTCAAAGATCTACAATTTTTATTTCAAACATTTTTTTCGTAGCTTTAATTTTTTGGAAATTTTTCATAACCGGTTGCCCAAAATATAAAATTTAGAAAAATCACTGTAACGGGTATTAGCCAAATATCAAATCAGAACCTACACTTTCTATTTTATTATTCTGACTAAAAATACATTTTATATATTTTTTTTGAGGCACCCTGTATGCGCCATAACAATTGTACGTTTGTACACGTTTCTTATCTGGCTGCGAACAGTAAATAAATACGACTGTGTTATTAATTTTATATAATATTTACCTTGCAGAAACGAAGGAGAAGATCTCGGAATAATGAATTGGTACGGTCTGATGCAGGCCATTCGATCGCAAATCCATTTCTCACAATTGTCCGCCTGGTGGTCCAGTAATTCGGCTCGATTACCAAAGAATATTACCTATCACGTATTACCATTAAGTCAAGCTGATGCAAATAGCTGTTCGTTGCAGCATAAGTTCCCCGTGCTTTCATTTACCACAACGTACCTGCAGGTAACTATCGTCGTCTACGTTTTATTACGTGTAATTTACGTGCTTTGCTTTTCTTCCCTCTCTTTTCTCTCTCTCTCTCTCTCTCTCTCTCTCTCTTCCTCTTTTCATAAGCGTATCGTATATGAATATGTATCGAATACGTTACATGTACTTGGTAATTAAATGGTCAACGAATTTATCGCACTATATTCTCTCCTTCGAACAAACGATCTAAAATAATCGCCATCTCGTAAAATTATCTAAACACTTGTACTTGTAATCTTACTGCGAAATCATACAACGTATAACGGAAACTGTACCCATAACGGAATCCTATATACATACGTGTACTTCTATTTAGGTAGAGTACCCAGTTGACCTATCTTGTACGTTACTAGCAACTACATAAATATGTATTTCTTTTGTGCAAGATTACCTCCATTCTCAGGTACCACCGTCAAAGTGAATTTTTCAAACAGGGCAGGACCGGTCCAAACGCTACGTTGTAAATCGTATTTTATTTTTCGGCTTGAAAAAAAAAAACAACACGAAAAAAAATTTGACCAAAGAAAAAAAAAGAAAAAAAAAATTTCTATACGTTATCTGAGGAATACGAAAATCGGATAATTTTTCGTATACTAACGAGTGATATTTATGATGTTAGGTCAAATTACGAAGTCAACCACGTAGCGAAACGTTACCAAATGTTCATTGTCCTGTTCACTGTAATAGTAAGTGGTTCATTATTATTTTATAATATTTAAGTCCGTACAACACATTCATACCATTTTACGTATTGAAAAGTAGTCGTTCGCACCTCGAAGCTATAGAGACTACTTATGTACCTACTTATGTTGTCGTAAACATTAAATAATTTTTCGTTTTTGTAAAAATTTTTTTGTTTTGCAGAGGACGACTTAGTAGTAGACGATAGGATGAAAATTACATGCGATAGATTCGGTAAACATCATTGCCAAGCTGTGGAAGATTTAGACGAAAATGATAACGAAACGTGGTGCGATAAACATAAATGCGTCGAAGTTTTCGATAAAAACGTCGATCTGCCCAGTGAACTGATACGCGTGCCCGATAAAATCACCAACGAAGTGTTACCACCTTTGGCTGCCAGAAATGGGCATAGAAGCTGTAAAAAGAAATGCACAAGTAGCGGTGCAAAATCGTCGGCCAGAGGCCATGCTGAAGATGTGAAACGAGATTTGCTCAATGGTCGGTTGAACGGTGCCGTCGCTGATTTAGAGATCAATTTGGAGCCCAGAATTTCTATTCATAGGTACGTACAGGTTATTTGAATGATCCGCAGTGTGATTATAGAGCTGGTGATGGGTGGTCAGCGTTGAATTCGCGCAAAAGTCAAACTTTTTTAGCCTGATTTTTCATTGTCACATCGTCAAAGGAAACCGGACTGTTACAGACTATCGACCTATGGCGGATAGAGGGGGGATGAGGTCAAAGAAATCGGTTTTAGGGTCCTATAAGACCATTGAGAACCATTTTTGATTATGTTAGACATTTATTCGGTATTTTTTTTTCATTAATTATATAATTTATTTTTATTAATTTTATTTATCTATTTATTTTTACATTTATTCTTATTTATTTATTTTTTAATTCATTTTTATTTATTTATTTTTACATTTATTCTTATTTATTTATTTTTTAAATTTATTTTTACATTTATTTTTATTTTTTAATTTATTTTAATTTATTTATTTTTACGTTTATTCTCATTTATTTATTTTTAAATTTATTTTTACTTATTTATTTTTTTAAAAATTCATTTTTACTTATTTAATTCAATTTTATTTACTTATTTATTTAATTTATTTAAATTATTTTTATCTATTTATTTTTACCGAAGCTAAAAATCATTTACTTAGCTCGATACCGACCAAAATCGCTCAAATTTGGGCAATAGTCTTAAATCGATGGTAGATTTGATCATTTTGAGTGGGATGACGTATGGTTGAAATCCAATTATCTCTAAATTTGAGAGAGGAGGTGCCTGAGAAGCTGAAATTGCAAAAATCGTAGATTTTTATACCAATCGATTGAGAATCAGAAGTAGTCTAACATATCTAAAAATCCTCCGCCTATGTCAAGTAGTAGGGGAGTAGGGGATAAATGAAGGGTTTTCCCACCTTAAACTATTTAACTAATATCTGCTTCCCTAATGAGGGGGTGGGGGGTGGGGTGGAGAGGTTCAAAATTCACATGTACATTCAATACAGGCTCTAAGTGTGCCGGGGGGGGGGGGGTTAAAATTTTTCAGCCTCATTGTAACCCCTTTACAGTTCCAAAAACGCAGTTTTTTGTTAATTTTCTTATTTATTAAGTTTGGAGCAAGCATAAATCCCCTCAAAAGAATTGTAGATTTGGTACAGATCCTAGATTGCTTTTTGAGGGTCTTTGCTGTTCGCTTCAATATCCACCTGTACCCTTACCACTGTTCAAGAAAAAATATCCTAGAGCGCTCTTTTTTTATTCCCCGAATGCACAATTTGCATATTTCCTTTACTTTGCAAAAATCAGACTGAGAGAAAAACACATGTGGATAGGTTGATGAATGATGAGGATGGAAGGGGAAGGTGTATATAAATCGGATTTTGTAGCCCAAACATCTATTTTAGTATTTTTACCCATATCTAATAGTTAATTTAGGTATTTTTCAATTAACCAACAATGACAAACTTTTCCAATTATTCGTCTTCGATTTAAACGGAACTAAGATGGATTGAAAGAGCATGCCAAAATTAAAAAAAAACTTTGGAACAAAATTTCCAACTGCTGAATATTCTAATTGGATTTTTGGTGAATTTTTGGAAATTTATTAGATTGGTGCATGCTGATGATGTAAACATGCCAAAAATCAAAGAAATGGGTTCCTATCTGAAATTGATCTGACACATCGATCTAGGAGTATTCTATATTCTAGACGTTTTGGAAGATCCACAAAGAATTTTTTTTCTCCAAAATTTCAAAAAATTGAAAAATTTAACAACAATTTGGTCTATATCCTTAATCTACTGCTAGCGAATTAATCAATCGCACGATCTAGGCGTTCTGAAGCCACCAGCAAAAATTTTAATTTCTTCAGAATTTTCAAAATATCCTGCAAAACGTCAGGAATTTAACTTCGGTTAGTGAAATTTTTTTCTGGGTAATTACTGTAGGTTTCAGAGGTTTTCCTGGAATTTTCAGCCTGGCAGCTGAAGCCGTTCAGGAATGTAATGAGGAGTCTTTTATTGTAATTTTTTTAGCCTGATTTTCTATATCACATTGTTAATGAAAATCAGGCTATTACGGTCCATCGACGACGGTGGATTAAGGAGGGGGGAGGGGTTATGAACAAAATCCGTTTTCGGGGCCTTAGAAGACAATTTCGAACGTTTTTGGCCGTATCAGATATTTATTTTAATTTTTTATTTATTTTTTCGTGAAACTGAAAATCATTTTCTCAACTCGATATCGATCAAATTCGATCAAATTTGAAAAATGCCCCCTCAATTGACGAGCCATTTGATATTCTGGAGTGGGGGTAACCTCTGGTTAAAATTCACTTATGCCCTGATTTCAGGTAGGGATTGTTCTTTTTTCAGCCAATTGAAAGAGAAATCAAAGTTGTCTGACTTATCCAACAATCAGCCTCCTAGGAGGAAATAAATGAGTTTTTCTCCTTTTTGACTTCAAAAAAGGGCTGCTCTCTCCCTATCTCTCCTACAAATAGAGCTAAAAAGCTGAAATTTGATGTGTAGATTTAGTATAGGTCTTAGATGTGCCTTCTGGGAGTTTTAACTTTTCTGTCTCATTGCACACCCCCCCCCCTCATTACCACGAAAATGACGTACTTTTTGGGTCGGTTTTTCTTATTTTTGGAATTTAATCCTTGCAAATGGAGCTAGAAAGGTGCCCTTTGGAGATTTTAAGTGGCAGAGGTTCATTCCAATACCATCTACCTGCACCCCTATGACTCTGGCACGGTTTAAGAAAAAACATTCCGCAGGGATCCTTTTCATCCTGATTTTCGATGTCATATTGTCAATGAAAACTAGGCTAGTGCAGCCTATCGAACAACGGTGATTGGAGGGGGGGCGGGGGATACCAACAAAATGCGTTTTGGGGTCCTAGAAGGCTAACGAAACAATTTTTGGCCATGTCAGATATTTATTTTTTTTTTACCGAACATTAAAATCATTTATTCTGCTCGATACTGACCAACATCGCTCTAATTCGGTCAATCGGCTCAGTTTGGCGGTTAATTAGATATATATGATTGGGGATGAGCTTGGGTCAAAATTCAATTTTGCCCCATTTTGGGGGAGGGGGTGCTGAGTGGCCAAAAATACAAAAATTGTTCCTTTTCGAGCCAATCGATAAAGAATCCAAACTCGTACAACATATCCAAAAATCAACCTCATAGGTCAATTAGGAAGGAAGATGTGAGGGGTTTTCACCTTTTTGACCTCGAAAAACGGCTGTTTCTCCCGTATCTCCCCACCAAAATGAGGTAGCAAGTTGAAAGTAGGTATGTACAGTCAGTTAGATCCTAGGTGTGCCTTTTGGGTGTTTTGACTTTTTAGCCCCGTTGAATCCTTGTTATCCTCAATTCCCATGATTGTAATGAGTCACAAAAACCAGGCTAAAAAAGCATCTCAAAAGCGATGTTTTTTTTTTTTTTTAAATCCTGATCAATGCCGCCTTAATTAGTCTTAATTTTTATTGCACGAAAAAAATCCGCCATTTCTTATCTACACATTTATTTATTCTTAAATCGTTAAGCATATATTTTATCGAGCGAAATAAGTCAACATGAAAATTTATCGAACCTTTTCAGTAATCGACACTTCGATACCTGCGATACTTGAGAACATCGAACGTACGTGTCAAGTCATCATCAAATTTGAAAATTTCTTTCGATTGACTCTACTCGACGGTGAAAAAAAAAAAAATTACGCAAACAATAGGTTGTACCCATTGTCGAAAAATAACCGACGCGAACACTCAACTCGAAAATATTACAAGTCGATATTTGGCCCAACCGCAAAGCAATATGCTCTCGTCACCGTACAAATTCGTCGAATTAATGACTCATGTAAAAGAACGATTGCTCGGATTGCGTGATCTCGTTTTCTATTCGAACGTATATAAATTTTTCAAATTTTCAGTTTAACGAAGCATTATAGCGGGTAATCCTTTTGAACTAGCTTTATACTCCCTTTTTTTTTTCTCTACTGTATATTTTGCCATCGGCTACGAGCATTCGAATATTTCGTACGCGGATTCGAATAAATGTCTCGTACCAAATCCTTCTCGCTGTACGTATTTAAGTAATGTCGTCGTATTCGTAGAATTGCGTTCGTTGAACACGTAAAGTCTCTCGAGTTGAGTTTTAAATGAAATTCTTTCATTCGTGTGTGGTACGAGGTTGCCTTTTTTTTTTATTTTTTATTTTGTTTTGTTTTGTTTTGTTTTGTTTTGTTTTGTTTCTTTCAATTTTGCAAACGAGCTCTCGAATAGTACGAATAAAATAAAGGTTGGGATTTTCCAGTCACGAAATTCTTCAAAATGAGACGTGAAAAAAATTACTGCATTTTTTTCCTCTCTTGTTTCTAGGTATCTAGGTGATACCTTTGGTTACGTGTAAATTAAAAATCGCCCTTCTAAGGTTAAACTTTGCTTATTATTTTATGCAGTGTGTGATATCTTTTTGCTGTGGATTGTAGTTGTAGGTGTATAATGATGCAATCTGTCGTGATATTTACGGTGAAATTCTTTTTACCCTTCAAATTTTATATCAATATCGTGTCGGCTTTGAGTAAACGATTCCACGAACTGTATTCCGATACGCTTGTTAAATATATTTGCAATCGACCAAAAAAAAAAAACTTCGCTCTGTGATGATTTTTTAGGCTAATTTTTTTTTTTGAAATTATAATCCCATCTTGAATTATTTTATTCATGGAGTAATGGTCTAGGCGAATGTAGATATTAGAGCGAATGGTTTACCCCGCTCCTCACCCCCAAAAGCACATCTAGGAGGTCTACGAAGTGTACATATAGTAAATTGCGACTTTTCAATTGAATTGGGGGGAGGGGGTGCGGTAATTTGAAAGAGAAACTCTGAAATCAAGAAAAAACCGTGAAAAACTACTTTTTAGGAGCTGTGAGGGGGAACAGTGAGGCTAAAAAGATTCAACACCCAAACAGTACATCTACTTTCCTTACTACATCCACTGCCCTAGCTCAATTTGAAGGGGTATACTGTGCAAGGACGTAACCGGGAGGTAGGATGGGGGTCTGGGCAACCTTCCTCTTTTAATGTTGAAAAACTTGAAAAATTTTTATATTTATGCTAATTTTTTTCCTGGAACTCCTCACTTTGCTCGGACATACCATTTCCTTCATTTTATGCATTCAGACCTTGAAAAATAGTAATGGTGGAACCCCTCCCCCTCATCCAGCTGTTCTACGTTATGTCACTGATGTAAAGCATTTCAATTTTAGGTTTATTTCAAAGGCTGAAGGTGGTAGATGGTGCATGGTAGGGAAAAAAAATTGCGAAATTACGTCAAATGAAGATGGTAAAAATTTGGAATTTTCAACTCCTTCTTTCTCTCCTTCCCCCCCCCCCCCCCCCCCCCCCCCCCCCGTAGTAAAAAATTCCAAACTTTATATACAAATTAGAAAATTTTTTTTATTTCGATTTTTTTTTTTTTTGGCGTTAACGAGTCATACTACGCCACATAAAGCCAAAAAAAGTTTAGCAATTTTTTTTGCTTTTCAAGGGTTCTAATGGAAAAAATGCTTTCATTTGGTATATCCTCAGAAATGAAATTTTGTACTTTTCATAAAAAAATTCCCAACAAATCATTTTTTTCACTTTTAAACCTACTTTTGGAACCTCTGAAAAAAAACTTTGTTTTTACTTGGGTGTGACTTTTTAAATTTTAAACCAAATGCAGGGAGGGGCTGTAAACACCAAATTTTTATCACATTTATTTCACGTCGTTTTATAACTTTTTCCACCCCTCCCAAACCACCCCCTCCCCATCCATTCGAAAAAACTGGAAAGTGGAACGTCATGTAAACAAAAAACTCCGAAAATAACGAAAATCTTCCGAAAAAAAGTTGGGGGTGGGGTAAGGTGATGCTATATGGCTGTATATTTAGTACCCCTGTTGGACGGAGTAAATGAGTGGGGTGAGGAAGGATGGGGGCGAAAATGAAAAAAAAAATCGAAAACAAATTAATATCTGCCACGGCCAAAAATGATCTAAAAATGGTCTTTTGGAACCCGCAATAGATTTTGTTGACCCACCCCCCCTACCCGCCCACTTAACGCCTTCAGCCTTCTCATTCATTGTAGTTGATAGTTCATTACGGGTTAATTTTCATTGATTGGCTTAGAGATGAATTATTTTTTCGATTTTTGCCCCTCAGCGTCTCCCCCCTCCCCCCTTCAAATTTGAACCTGGCTGAATTTTAAAACAGAGTCATTCCTTCTGATATACATATATCAGATTCACCGCCAAAATAAACCTGTTGCCCAAATCTAGACGAATTTGGCCGGTATCGAGTCGAATGAGTGAATTTTGTTTGTGGTGAGGGAGGGCTAGGGCGGAAATGAAAAAAAAATAAAAAGGAACGAATATCAGACACAGCTAAAAAAATGGTCTTTTGGACCCGATAACGTGTTTTGTTGATCACAACCTTCCCTTTACCCCTTCCCCTCAGATCCATTGTAGTCGATAGTCCGTTATAGTTTTATTTTCATTGGTTGGTCTACAAACGAATTATTTTTTCGATTCTTGCCCCTCAAAACTCTTCCCTCAGATTTTAACAAGACTGAATTTTGACCCAAGGTAATTCTCACCCTTACCAAGGTAAGCCTTTTGCTAAAATTTAATAGAATTTGGCCGGTATCAAGTGCAGTAAATAATTTCTGGAAGGCGGAGGAGGTAGGGTGGGGGCGAAAACGGAAAAAAATAGAAAGGGATGAATACCTGACATGGCAAAAAATTATCTCTAAATGAACTTTCGAATCCCATTATATGGATTTTTTTATCATAACAACCCCCCTCCCCCTCCTCCACACACTCACGCGCGCGTACGCGTCGATAGTCTGTTATAGCTTGCTTTTCATTGATTGACCTGCAAACAAATTATTTTTTCGATTGTTGAATTTTAAAATCAGCCCATCTCTACTCGTATATTTAATCTCTGGCTAACCCACCCCCTATTACCCGAATTTTACCAATTTTGGCCGCTCCTGAGCTGAATAAATGATTTTAGTTTTTTGGTAAAAAAAAAAAAAAACAGAAGTAAATATCTGAAATACCTGCCCAAAACTGGTCTGAAAGAGCTTCAATGATTCCAAAGCGAGTTTTTTTTTTGATGACATTCCTCATCCGCTTTAGGTCAACAGTTATAGTGGTAAAAATTAACTTCGAAGTGGATAGTTGAAACGTCTGCAAAAGGCGCATTAAGGAGCTTACTTCAAAGTTCAACTCTTTAGCTCAAATTGTAGGGAAAATGCGTCTGGTATGAAATCGAAAAATGACAAAACAGATTAAAAGAAAGTATTCTTTTCATGTTGATGAAGGGGTGCATAGAGAATTAAAAGCTCGAAACCTCCAAAAGGTGCATCTAGGTACCCTTGCTAAATCTACATATCAAATTTCAACATCTTGGTTTAATTTGAAGGTAAAATAATGTGTGAAAGGAGGAACTCGAGCAACCATGAAAATATTTTTTTGTGGAGGGGGAAGTTGTAGGGGGTTGTATGGAGCTGATAAGTTGAAATCCTAAAAAAACACGTGTAGTACATCTACTTAATCTATAAATGCTAAATTTCAGCCCCGTAGCTTAATTTTAGGCGAGAACGACCGTTTTTTCATGGCTAAAAAAAGGCTAAATCCCTTTACCTCACTTCCAAATTGACATAGGGCAATGATTTTTGAATATGTCGTACAATTCTTAATTCCTTATAGACTGATTTAAAAACGAACAATTTTTTGAACTTGAGGCTCTCAATACACCCTGCCCCAAATTTGGGTATAACTAAATTTTGGTTCAATGCCATCGTGATTCGTACATAATTTACATATTGCTTATCTAAGTGTGTTATCGAAATTTAAGCAATTTCGGTCGGTATTGCGCCAAGTAAATGATTTTAATCAAAAAAAAAAAAAAAAAAAAAAAAAAAAATTATTAACTAAAACTTTTTGGGTTTGTTGTACTTAATAGCCTGGTTTTCTTTGAAAATTGGGTCGAAGGGGTTAAAAAGAGTCCTTGATTAGCCAGTAAATTTCTTCCACGTCGAAGCGAAGAAAAATAAAACGTTCATAGTCGTGAAGCATAGTATCATTAATAAAAGATTAAATGGGTACAACGATCGAGCTCGAGTTTGTTTTGATGTAAACATAAAAATAAAACCTGGACTGCATCAGTACCCCGGGTGCAATTTTATCTCAACGCTTATCAGTATCACATTCGCTTGAGAGTAATTTTATATTCGTTATTAAAACTCGTATCGCACACATACATATTTAATCCCTCCTCGTTCCAATAACGTCACACACCTGGCTAAATTTTAATACGAAACGAATTTTTTTTTTTTAAACATTACAGTGCCAAATGCTTCTACAGTCCATCCGCCAACGCTGTATTTATCTTATCGAGCCAGAAAAATTTACCCGAAGAATTCGGCGAAAGAAAGCTGCTATATTCGCCTAAAACAAACTACCTATCGATAAATCAGCCGGCACCGGGCGTAATGCACGGCCGAGGCGTTCCGAACGAAGACAGAAGATTCGACCTGTCGGCCGGCAAACTAGCCGAAGAAACTACCACGCAATTTTTCAATATCTGTAATTGGACCAATACCATGGTATCGAGCGTTGTATCGAAGATGAGAAATGGCAACTCGTTTCTGAATAATTTACCGGATCCGAATTCGTTGAGCGATTTTTTCACCTTTTCAAATTCGAAGACCGATTCGTCGCTCGATAGAGATTGCTGCGCCGCCGATAAATCTACCTCAAACGATACCGCCGCCGCCCATGTGATTCCATCTACCATTAATTTCACGCCAGAGGTTAACAACGGTCGAATTAGTTCTTCGTTCGTCGAATCGAATCGCCCGGATACGAGTATCGAATATTGCGAAAGTAAACACCAGGTAGGGCGTGATAATGCATACAATTGACGTTGGAAATTATACGCGGCCACTTGTGATATCGCGCCCGAAAATTTGTTTATTTTTTTGAAAATTTTTTCATCGTCGTTATTTACTTTATTATTTTACTGATAATTTTTAAGAGAATAGCATCTCTTTCTCCCTCTCTTTCTTCCTGTCTGTCGCCCTGTTTTAATCCTTATCTTAATTTTCGTGTGAAATTTCAATGCTGAATTTTTAAGCAGTCGAACATGGCTCAGCGTTTTTATCGTCAGTTTTACGCGCCGTTTAATTTCATTTTTAAAAGCAAAATTCGCGTATAGTGAATTTTCCTCGCCATATTTTTTTTTTTTTTGTCCTCGTTTGTGAAATTTCACGTAGTAAATGTTTCGTTATTCGGGACGGCATGTGAGTTTATAATTTTTCGATTCGATTAAGACGAATTTTCGGCGCGATATAATCGAATTTTTTTTTTATTATTATTATCACTTTACAGTGTGTAAAACTTGTACACGATTTTGATAATTTCGTTTTAAAATTTTTGCTTTGCATTTTTCAGTGTATAAATGCCATCACACCTAGGATCACAGTCGCAGATACCAATTGCAAAATTACAAATTTAAAAAGTAAACCAACCGATGTTCAGTACAACAGGTAAATTGAAAATTCAAGTTTTTTTTCTATTCCTCATCGAAATAGCTGATTTATTTAATGAAAACATTGATAATTTTTTTAGTAATACTTCGATAAGAATGGAAATACATTCGGAAGAAACGAAAAGCAAATCTTGCCAGAGAAATTGTTATAAGCCGGGGGCGTTGCAGGAGAAAAATTTCGTCGAAGTTAGATTGAAAAGTTTTCGCGAGAAACGTTTCCATTTTGAAAATTCCGCGTCAAGAAAACGCTTGTTACCATTTGTCGGTAAGTTGTATTTATTATAAAAATATTTATCAGAGTGCTCGGTATTAGTCCAAGTTCAACCAAAAATCCAGACATTTACGTGTATTTTTCGTAATTACCGATAGTTTACGCCGATTTACCAAAAATTACGGTAATTACCGGTATTTACGTCTCGCATTACGAACTTGCAAACGTGACGGTTTTTCTCTTTCGAGATTTACCGTAAATTACCGTTGTGATGTTTTCACCTATCGATTTAAATTATTGTATTACCATCGTAATTACCGGAAATTACCACGTGTATTTCTAAATTTTACTGATTTCAACATTTACCAAAAATTCGTCTTGATTTCAAGTTGTCAACATTAGGGTTGGTCTATGTGATCAAGTATGGAATCAATAGTTGTGTAACGTTTTCAAAAATCAGCCTCCCACGTTATTTAGGGGAGGGGTCATGAGAAGGGGTTTCTCCAATTTTGGGTGATTTTCTATGTCGTATTGTCAATGAAAACCAGACTATCACCGTCTTATCAACCTACGGCGGATGAGGGAGGCGAACATGAACAAAATCCGTTCTAGGGTCCGAGAGGACCATTACGACCATTTTTAGCCATGTAAGATGTTTATTTTTATGCATCCCCTCCACACCGAAACTAAAAATTTATTTGCTCAGCTCGATACTAGCCAAAATCGATCAAATTTGGGAAATAGGCTACGATTGGCGAACCATTCAATATTTTGGAGTGGGAATGACCTCGGGTCAAAATTCAGTTGTGCCCAAATTTGGGGGAGGGGGTGCTGAAGAGTTAAAATCGCAAAATTTTTCTTTTTTTTTGAGTCAAGCGATAGACAACCCAAAGTTGTACAGCAAATCCAAAAGTCAGTCTCATAGGTGAATTAGGAGGGGAGATATGAAGGTTCCCCCCTATTTGACCTTGAAAAAGCGCTGTTCCTCTCTCTATCACCCTTCTAAATTGAGCTAGGAAGCTTAAATTTGATATATACATTCAGTAGTGGTCCTAGATGTGCTTTTTGGAGGTCTCGCCTTTCTAATTTCATTCTTCCCCCTCATGAAAATTTCAAAAACTATTCGTCTCTAAACCAATCGATTTAGAATCAAGAAGTCGTGTAAGATGTCCAAAAATTAGCCTCTTGCGTCCATTCATGAGGAGTGGGGTTCCGCTTCTTGACCTTGGAAATTTGGACTGTAGATTCAGTAGGGGTATTAAATGTGCCCTTTAGCGGTTTCGACTTTTTAGCTTCATTCCATCTCGTCTCAGCCCCTGAAAAGTAGTTTTATTAATGGTTTTTCTATTTAGAGCTCGTGACATGCGTATCTCCCCTCCAAATCGTGCTAGATGGTTGAAATTTGGCATGTAGTTGTAGTACACACTTTCTGCTGAATTGCATCATTTTGGAAATTACTTACAAATTTTGGTAATTACGGGTAAATACGGCCAACTGCTGGTAATCGAAGGTAATTCTTGGCGAATGTAAATGATTAACACGTTTAAATGAAGGTAATTACGGACAAACCTGGTAATTGCCGGTAAATCTTGGTAATTACCGGCGAGTCGTGTAATTTTAAGTGAGTATGGTAGTTGCTGATGTTGATCGGTAATCGCAAACAAGATCTAATAATGAGCTAGTGTATTTACAGAGGAGCTCAGTATTTACCAGTAAATTTTGGTAATTACTGGTAAATGTAATTAATTTTCGATAAACCTGATAATTACTGGTAAATGCAGTAAATTACCAATAAGTATGGTAATTACTGGTAAATATGGGTAATTGCCGTTGAATCTGGTTATTAAATGTTAATCATGGTGCTTGTGGGTAAATACCGCAATAATTGGTAAATTAGGTGAATTGTGTAATTACCAATAAACATGTAAAATTACGGGTAAAACTGGTAATTTCAGAAAATTACGCGTAATTACCGGTAAATACGTCAATATTGGTAATTACAAGTAAATACCATGGCGTACAGACTCGTATTTATTATATATAGTTGAAAATTACTGGTAAATATGTTAGTTTATGTTTTTCTCATGTTTCAGTTGGTGTATAATGGTAATAGACCTTGAAATACGAAAATGGGAATCTCCTGCTTCAGAGGTAAAGGGATTACGGTTCAGAGTTTCGCTTGTTTTTCCCTGTAGAAGCGCTGTTCACTAATTCTGGCTCGACGGAAGCTCAACGGTCATTGATTACTCAGAAGTTATTCTTTCTCTAGATGAAACACAAAAATCCCCTAAGAATTTAAGTCTCTTCTGCGTCTGAGATCTTGACCAATCAGAATTGTGAACAAGTTGAACAGGAATTAGTGAACAGCGCTCCTAACGGAAAAATCTTCACCAACTCAGAACCAAAAATTCCCGTAATCCCCTTACCACTGTATCCGCTGATTCCCATCTTGGTGTTTCGGTATCTATAATACTGGTATATTTATCGGTTATGTAGCTTTTTTAACCGCTGCATTATTAAAATTACTTGTTTTTTCGCATTCCAACTCATTTTCTTTTATCTTTATTTCTTTTTATCTTCCGCGTACGTATATTTTGGGCTGAATTGTAATCTAAAACTTGTCATTTGACCCTGGTATAAAATTTCGATTAAGGAAAAAATAAAATTTTTCGTCTTCTTTCGCATGCCCATTAAGCTTTATTTTGTACCTGACTTGGTAAATTACGACAGTAATTACCGGTTCGCCATTTTTTGTAACAATGCGACGCTTATCGTCAGCTTGTATTTCCCTCTCCCTCTATGATTATTGCATAAATGATTCTCACAGATACTACCTTAAGATACCTAGACTTATATAATTTTGGTAAATATCAATTCACGTACGGTAATTCCGAAGTGATTACGAATTCTAGGTATTTACCGTGCAATTGCATGATACCCTAAATTACGCGAGTAACAGATATCGTCTCGTTGCGGTATAATGATGAGATTGACAATGTGAATCTGAATGTAATTATGATTTATCAATCAGTTAGTAGCAATCGCAACGTCAATCGCAGAATCATTAATTGGGCGAGTGATTTCGTCGTCGCGTCGCACGTACAAAATGCGAATACTATAAAACTAGGTACTTGTACCATCATCAAATACCTTTACCTACCTCGTAATTATTTAGCACTTATCGTTTCCGCGTATAAACAATTACTGATTTCAATGTGTTTGTGTACCTTGTTATCTTTCGTCGCCTGTGTTACATGCCTATGTATATTTTATACGGCCAATTTACTAATAGTAAATGTGTGTTTTCAATGATTACCTACAGGAAATGTGATAGAATCAGTTTTAAGCGGTCGAGTTCATTTTACCAATTGTATTGAAAATTTCAAAATCAAAGTTACTAGCGGAGGTTCGTTCGGCGGTATGCAGAATTGTACTACAGATTTGCCAGCAGCTGCGTATTATTATCATTTCGGTGATGGAATTTTATCCAAATCGTATTTAGTAAGTACAGCATTTTTTTTGTACCTGACATTTCAATGAGCAATTTTACTTTGCACCTAACTAGTTACTGAAAAATGAAAAATCTAATCAGTGGTAAGGATTGAAGGGGAGTTGGGGGTAAGCTTGCAATGGGGCTAAATAGTCGAGATCACCAAAAGACACATTTAAGCCACATACAAATGTACATACCAAATTTTAACTTCCTAATTCAATTTGGAAAGGAGTCCTGCCAGGGACAAACTGAATAAATGGGAAAAATCTACCAAAAAAAACAACATAGGAGAGGGGTGGGCGCAATGAACCTGAAATACCACTACCCCCTCTCTCCGCACCCAAGGCACATCCTAGTCTACATACTAAATTTCAACTTCCTAGCTCAATTTGTTAAGAGAGAAAGGGGGAGCAAGAGCTCTTCTTCAAGGTCAAAAATGGAAAAAAATCCTCTTATTTCCCCTCCTAATTGACCTGGGAGGCTGATTTTTGGATATGTTATGCAGCTTTGGATTCTCTTATCAATTAGCTCAAAAAGGGTCGATTTTTGCGTCTTTGGCTTTTCAGCACTCCCCCCCCCCCCGATTAGGGCATGACTGAATTTTAACCCAAAGGGATCCCCCTCATATATATATCTAATCTGCCGTCAAACTAAGCCGAGTGATGGAACTGGAGCGGTTTTGGTCTATATCGAGCATACTATTTTATTTTTGGGGAAAAAGAAAAACTGACCAAATAACCACATTTTTGGAGCTGTGCGAGAGTGCAATGAAGCTGAAAAAAGTCGATACCCCCAAAAGGCACTTCTAGGGTCTCTTCCAAATTGACGCATCAAATTTTAACTACTCAGCTCAATTTGGAGGGGAGATAGGGGAAGAAAGACTCTTTTTCAAGGTCAAAAAAGGGAAAATCCTTCATACCTCCCCTTCTAATTGGTTTAGGGAGCTGATTTCTGGATATTATATATTGATCGACTCAAAAAGAAACAATTTTTGCGATTTCAGCCCCTCTTACATTCGGGTGCAACTGAATTTCGACAGGAGGTTATCCCCACTCCAAAATATCAAATGGCAGGCCCATCAATCGAAGCCCATTACCTAAATTTGATCGATTTTGGTCAGTATCGAGCGGAGCAAATAATTTTTCGATTTCGAGGGAAAAAATCAAATAAAAATGAAAATAAATATCTGACATGGTCAAAAATGGTCTCAATGTCTTCTAGGACCTCCTGCCTCCCTCCTCACCTCCTCTCCATCCACCTAAAGTCGATAGTGGTTTTCACTGACCATATGACATGAAAAATCTAGCTACAAAAGGAACAGCTTCGCGTTGCTTTTATCCCAATCAGTGGTATGAATGGGGGGGGGGGGGGGGAGGTTGCAATGCGGCTAAAAAGTCGACACCACCAAAAGTCACATCTAGGCCTCCTACTAAGTCTACATACGAAATTTCAACTTTTTTTGTCCAATTTGGAGAGGAGATATGAGAGGGACGACCTGAAATACGAGTAACAAGAAAACCCAACCGAGAAATTACATTTTCGGGGCCATGAGGCAGTACAATGAGGCTGAAGTCGAGACCCCCCAAAAGAAGCATCTCTAGGCCTCCTATTAAATGTACATACGAAATTTCAACTTCCTAGCTCTATTTGGTGGAGTGGTGGGGGGGGGGGAGAATAGCCCTCTTTCAAGGTCAAAAAGGAGAAAAACTCATTTATCTCCCCTCATAAGTGACCTAGGAGGCTGATTTTTGGATATGTTTTGCAACTCTCACTTCTCTATCGATGGTCTCAAAAAGGTACAATTTTTGCAATTTTAGTCCCTCAGAACTCCCTCCCCCCTTCCTTAAATTCGGGCCCAACTAAATGTTGACCCAGGGTCATCCCCACTCCGGAGTATGAAATGGTACATCAATCGAAGCCTATTAGCGATGGTCGCAATGGTCGTCTAGGACCCGAAAAAACGGAGGGAAAAAATTTAAATAATTATTTGACATGGTCAAAAATGGTCCGAATGGTCTTCTAAAACCCCAAAACGAATTTTATTGGTATCTCCCTCCTCCCTCTCATCTGCCATAGGTCAATATACCGTAATATGTTGGTTTTCAATGGGCAATATGAGGTACAAAAATGAGGTCCAAAATGGCCTTCTCTCTATTCGATGTAGCTAACAATTTTTCAAAATTTTTAACGGAATGTTTTGTTTTTTCTGTTGCATTTTTTAGGTTAATAGTTTCATTCCAGAAAATGAGAAAGGCATACAAATTCCGAGCTCTGGTAGACTTCAGATCGGTATTTTTAACACAGAAGAATCTCTAATCAAAGTATTCACCGTATCGTATGATTTAACCGATATGCCTCGTTGTACCAAAACGTTCCTACGTCATAGTAACTACTTCACGCCAAAATGTAGCAGCGAAAATAACGTAAAATGGTTACAGTCGTTTTTACAATTAAAGTAAGTAAAAATTATCTTCGTATGTGGTTTTTTTCTTGGTAAATAACGAAAATATTCATCATCGATAAATATTTATTTTTTCGTTTACAGATGCAGATGCTCGAAATCAGGCCGTTTGTACTTGCAAAGTGAGATCAACGCCATCATGTTTCAAAAATCCGATTTAAATACGGCGTGCGAATTTAAAATGAAAACCGATCTCATGCATCAAGATGTTACAGAAATCGCCTACAAAAAAGACGCATCGTATATGTAAAATGTAAATAAATATCCGTCGATCGGATCAGCTCATTGAAATCATTTTCATCGTTATAAAATTCTCCGTTAATAAAAATAATGTTTTCTATTCTTTTGCAATAAAAGGATGATAATAAAGAGGGGGGAAAAAACTAGATGTACTTTTAATTTACCTCTCTTTGTACTATAATTTTAATTACCTGTTTAGCGAGTCTTCTCATTTTTTTTTTTTTTTTTTTTTTTTTTTTGTTTTTCGAGTTGGGACTTTATTATCCGTCTACAATGGTTTTTTTCCTTCTCCAACTTTTTTTTTTAATTGCAGATTTTGCGAAAAATTATTTTAATTTTATTTTATTTTCAACAAGAATGGAGTTTATTTAAGGCAGTTGATTCGTCGAGATTATTTTTCATTCGGTACAAATAATACATCTTTATGATCAAGAAGTATCCGTGGTATATTTCAATTTACATAAAAAAAAAAAAAAAAACAAAAAAAAAACACGAAAACAAAAGTACAAATTAGATGTATAAATGTACCTGTTCTTACATTTATGTAGTTATCAATTACTTATCTACCTTCCTATACCTGTGTACCTAATTTTTTTTTTCAAAATGAGGCAATTTTTGAGCTTATATATTCGTGTAAAATATGTATAGTACGAGATAAGAAGCGGTAAATAATTGTCACCGGAAAATTATTTTTTCTTTTGTACTATTTTACTCGAGTAAAGGATAAAAACTCGCCGCAGTTTCCAAAAAATAGCACTATCGTCGATTTAGACGTTGTGGCGTTTGACCATTTTTTTTTTTTTTTTTTTTTAATTAATAGAGTATTAATGTGTATGTGATTATGTTATTTTATTATTTATTTTAGATCTCAACGAATTTTTTTTTATGGTTTAAGTTAGGCGTATTTTAGTTTTTTTTTTTTTAACTCTTAAATTTACCTATTATACCTACCTACCTACTACGTCGTTAATTAGACTTCGAATAATAAGGATATGTTAGTTCGAAGTAAATACCTTCTTTGGTACAATAAGTTTTTTTATCTCTGTGATTTTCATCTTCTTCACGTTGCATTGCAAGTTTTTTGAGTTTGTTTTTTTTGTTCTTTTCGTTGTCTTGTAGTTCGAATTGAAATGAAAGTAAGTGTAATATGATTTCTATTTGATGAAAGTATTTGTGGTGTAAATTTGTATAATACTGTTTCCTTCTTCGGAGTTTATTTTAGACGCGTCCACTAGTGTATTTTTACAATTGTTGTTGCGTTTTTATTTCGTGTTAAAGTAATATTATATTATTTAATTGATTCAAATGGTGCTGTTTTATTTTCACCTTTTACAGGCTGTGTGGAGATGTTTCGTTTCGATATAATGTTATTAGGATGCAAATTTATAATCAAGTCGTAAAAAAGGAAAGGAAAGGAAAATTGAGCGTGAACTGAAAGACTGTATTGATTCAATAAATCCTCGATTCAAATTTAACATATTCGTAATATCATAACGAATACGACGTTGAATTTTGGCGGTGGAGTTTCGTTCTCGAAGTACGAATCATTTTATGCATGGAATTTCGACCAAGTACCATTATCTTTGAAACGGTGATCAAACATTCGAAAAGGACCTTAAATTCGTGATCAGCGACCTCAATTTAGATAGAATCGACGTTAAGAGCGTCCAATTTCGATAATTTTTGGGAAAAAAACGACTCGTTTCGAGTTCAAATAATTTGCGCCTTCAACCATACACAGGATAGGCAGCTTACATAACACGATTTTTTTTCAGCTTCAAAAAAGTCATTTTTCTCGAAAACTAAGCGTTTTTTACCTAATTTTTTTCTCATATTCGTGTTCAGCGACCTCGAAAACCCCCGCAACCAAAATTTCAGATCAATCCGTACGTGTTATGTAAGTTGCCTATCCTATGTTAGATTGAAGGCGCACAAATTATATAAACTCGAAACGCGATTTTTTTTTCTACTGAATTTTGATACGTTTTACGTCGATTTTTACTGAATCTGGATCGCTGATCACGAATTTAAGGTCAATTTCTAGTGCTTACTCACAGTTTTAAAGATATTAGCGATTAAGCGAAATTTGATGCATAAAATGACTCGTATCTCGAGAACAGAGCTCCAGCACCAAAATTGAACATCATATTCGTGATCAGCGACCTCGACTTAGTCGAAAACCACTCTTATCTCGATTTCTCAAAATTCGTCAAAATCCATGAACTAACCCCTTGAGTGTTTTTTTCGAAAAAAAATTTTTTGTTCGAACTGGGCGTATGAGGTGTCTAGAAGGGGGTATTCGGTTACGGCAAATCCATATCCGTGATTAGTTTTTCCGTAGCTCGTTTGGTTCTCGAGATATTAGCATTTTTGTTGTCAAAATGGCGTCTCAAAAAAAGTCAATATCTCGACAAGTGCGCATCGGATCGCGAAACCGACTTCATTCTCGAACTCGCAAGGTCCGAATACGTCGTTTTAGACCCCTGAAACGTTCAAATTTGACGATTTTTTTTTCTTCAATTTTAACGTGAATTTTTTGAACGAAATTATTTTATGCTTCGATAAGGCTGAAATTTTAGCTGAAGATAGATTCGAGGTCGCTGAGCACAAATATGGAAAAAAATTCAAGTAAAAAAAGCTTAATTCTTGAGAAAATCGACATTTTTAATGAATTTTTAAATATCGTGTTGGATAAGTTGCATACCCGATGTGAGATTGAAGGCGCAAAATTAATAATTTTGAAACGTGACGTATTTCTTCAAAATTATCGAATTTGCGTGCGTTTAACGTTGCTTCTAACTAAATCGGGATCGCTGATCACGAATTTAAGGTCCATTTCTAATGCTTTCTCACAGTTTTAAAGATATTAGCGATTAAGCGAAATTTGATGCATAAAATGACTCGTATCTCGAGAACGAAGCTTCAGCACGAAAATTGAACATCATATTCGTGATCAGCGACCTCGAATTAGTCGAAAACCATTCTTATCTCAAATTCTCAAAATTCGTCAAAATCCATGAACTTACCCCTTTGGTGTTTTTTCGAGAAAAAATTTTTTTGTCCGATATACACGTATGAGGAGTCCAGAAGGGGGTATTCGGTCATGACGAATCCATATCCGCGATTATTTTTCCCGTAGCTCACATAGTTCCCAAGATATTAGCATTTTTGTGGTCAAAATGACGTTTCCAAAAAAGCGTAATACCTTGATCAGTACGTTTCGGATTGCGAAACCAACTGCATATTCGGATTCGCGAGGTCCGAATACGTCAATAATGACCCCTCAAACGCCCAAATTCAACAATTTTTTTTTAATGAAATTTTAAAATCAAGTTTTGAATGAAAATATTTAACGCTAAGATGGAGCTGAAATTTTTCTTACAGATATATTCGAGCTCGGCGAACGCAAATATGAAAAATAAATCAGCTAAAAAGTTTTTTCTTTTTATAAACGAATCAAGCTGAAATTTGGGTTACGGGGGTTTTCGAGGTCACTGAACACGAATATAAGATAAAATTCAGGTAAAAAGCGCTTCGTTTTTAAGAAAAATGACTTTTTTGAACCTGAAAAAAAAATGCGTGTCATGTAAGTTGCCTATCCGAAGTTAGATTGAAGGCGCAAATTATATAACGCGAAATGCGTCATTTTTTCAAAAATTTTTGAATTTAGGTGCTTTAAACGTCGATTTTTACGAAATCAAAGTCGCTGATCACGAATTTGAGCTCCATTTCTAGTGTTTACTTACAGTTTTAAATACAATCGTACGTGATCGAAATTTCATGCATTAAATGTCTCGTGTACCCCGAGAACGTATCCTTACATGGAACAAAGTCATTGCGTTGTTCGTGTTCAATTATTCCGCTTAGATATTCGAACTTTTTCAGCATTAGATTTGGCTGAAATAACGGTTGTGGCGGTTTTCAGGGTCGCTGGACACGAATATGAAAAAAATCCAAATAAATATGCTGAGTTTTCAAGATGAACGACTTCTGAAGCAAAATATTCATGTTGTATGAGTTGTATATTTCATGGTACAATGAAGGTGCAAATGACTACTTTTTCAGTGGGCATTTTAATTAACAACATTGATACTAAGAAACGAGTTCATGCTGTTATAACATCGATCTGAAGTTTTTAATTGTATGAATAATTTTTGTGAGCTCTTCATTCTTACTGAATTTTCATATAGCTAATTGCTGCCTTAAAATAATTAATGCAGGCAATTCATTCAACACGTGAATTCGGAGCGATCTCTTTGTTCAAAATCAATTTTAATGTGGTGAAAATTGTCCTGACGTTCAGAATGGAAAATTTTGCACTCTACAAAGCAATGCCCAAATTTTCAATCATTTTATTCGAAATTTCGCTCAGCAAGGCAACTTTTTCATGAAAATTATCGTGCAACCATCATCAAATTAATGAGAGATATTCTTTACTTGATGTAATGAACAATAACAGCTTACAAACGTACATTGTTTTCACAGACAATATTTTATAATACATTCGATGTCTATTGTGAACAGCGATTCTCATTCGCTTGTATTTATTAAAGGACAAACTCAAATGTTTATTTCAATGGAGGTATTCAGAAGAAGAGTAATACCTAATGAAATTAGTGAACCACTCTGGGTTAAAAAAACACTCCCTACTGCCAGCAGACAGTGAAAAAATCGCGATTGGTGATTACATAAGCGTAAAAAAAATCTTACACAAAATATCAACACATAACAACAAAAAAAAAATTGACAACAAATATAAAATCGCCCATGAACTCACGAAAATTAACATTTAAAAATGTATATAAACTTTTAACAACAAAAATAATGATACAATACAAAATTCTAAGATTAACAAGAAATCTTACAACACAAAGTCACAAATAATTATACAGTAAAAACTTCTATGCGTAATTATTTTTCAAAATAAAAAATTAATAAATAAATAAAACGTGATCTTAAAATAATGCAATCATGATGGCTTTATTTTACAACTTTAGGGGCTGTGGTTGGGTATTGCAAAAACACTATACTTTCATTCGAATGAATTATAAATATGACAGAGGTGTAGATAACAAGAAATAAACCCACCTACCCAAATACACTGCGAGAAAGTGTGAAATTAATTTTAATACATTATTCTATACTCTATAAGCTACCATCAGAGAGCACATATGAATTGAAGATCGCTTACCATGGAATACCAGTGCTATAAAATTGCAAGATAGTAGCAGAGGAAAACGTCATCATAATTATAAACAAACACTGTCTAAAGTTGAAAGTCCAGATCATCATACACTCTTCAGACCAACACTCAGCTGCCTGAAGGGCATTACCTTTGTCGGGTCAACCACCCAGGCAGCATCT
>FIZR01032445.1:0-10451 GCA_900060175.1 Ferrisia virgata | reverse complement strand
CACAAAAATGTGATATGAGTATGAATAATTAAGCTGGGTACCTAGGTGACCCTTGAACTTCTGAATCAAGTTCCAAAATACTAAAAATTATCATGTACAATCATTGATTCAGTCATACTCATGATCCGCGGAGGTGTTAAAAATGATCTCAGAATAACTGTGTATATGACTGATCTCGGATTGATACAAGTATGTCCATATATAAATACATAAATATGATGTCACACTTCCAAACAGCGGAAAACAAGAATTAAGCCATCAATATACCAGTTCATCGAGAAAATGGGCTGCGTGAACAATTATTTCAAAAATCATCATAAGGGTGACTCCTTGTCCTTACTGAGAAATCCATCCAGTGAAGCGTGTAAATGTTGGATTCGATGGAATTCAGGAATGGTACAGGTACATAGTTTTGTACCAATCTTGATACGTCCGAACCATTCATGAGATTCGTACTTAGTACGTTTATACATTTCTCTATAAGTACATTTCATTTTGACTATTTGTGTAGTGTCTAAACCACTCCCCACAACTTGGTATGTTTTATTTGTACAAAGTCAGAATCTCGGAATTAAAAGCTGAAACGATTACAAAAATTATTAGTTTAGTTACAAATACACATAAGAAGGACTGGATTAGAAAATCACGGTACATTTCACTACTAGAAGCATTTATAGATTCATTTATTGCAGCACGACATTGCATTGTAGCAAAATGAATTATAAACTGCATTTTTTTTTCTACAGGTACGTATACAACGATCATTCGTTTACTAAAACAAAAATTATCAAATGTAGGTTCATTGTCAACGATAATTCCATTTATATGGGTGTACCAAGTACGAATGTCACAAATGGTCCGGACGAGTCGAGATTGGTACAAATGGTACAATTTCGGACTAGAAGTCTACCATAAATAAAGATGATTATTATTTCAAATTTCTTTTTTTTCATTTCGATCACTCAACTGCGAAGGTTTAAGCAATTTTACCGGTTTCGATTTAAATCAATCGTAACCTAGGAAACAATTTCAAAATTCAATAATCTAGTTGACTAAGTACCAATTATCGACAATATAAAATCGACTTCGTTTTTGGACAACTTGATAAAATAGCTAGTGCACTAAAATACTATTTTTTGTATTTTTCAAATCTCCAAAAATCTAATCCTGGAGAATACAACAAACACGTCTTTTTATTCATTTCAAATTTTCAATCATAAAATTTTAAAATTGTACAAACAGCCAGTCTACACTACGAAATTTATCCAGAAACAATTTTACATTGAATTCAATTATTTTTTGACACACCTACAGTTATATGTACCATAATTAATGCCGAGCAGGATTAGTCCGCAATTGAAATTGAAGTGGAAAATTCGAACTATAAAGGTGTCTTTATTACTTCAAACTATTACCTATTTATAGTGTCAACTTGTTACTACCCATAGCAAAATGCTTCCTAATCGAACTTTATACCTACAAACGCTGTTTTTTTTTTAAAGGAAAAATATTACCGAAAAATTACATGGTACACTGTCAATGGAACCAAATCAGTTCAAAATTTTTGTAAATTCCTTTCACTTTTATGAATGTTGAAGTTCCATTAGCCGCGGTTGAAAAAAAACTTGAGCGCCGTTTACCTACTCGACACAATAGTATGCTTCCTGTTTATACCTAGATTTCTTAGGTAGCCTGAGTAAAAGATTTCTTTATACTGGAATTTTCAACCCGACAAAGGTAAATTGCACCGCCCTAATAAAGCAATAAATCTTTATTGCTTACATTAGATTGGATGAGGATCTTTACCTTCTTTGAAATCTTGCTAAGCATATACGTGTGTACATTGGTAATAAAGCTAAATGACGTATTTTTCGATTTAACTCGATATTGGTATAGGTACCCAAGTATATTCTAATGCAATAACGTAGTAATTTTATAGAACGAGTACATGTAGATTTTCCTGATAGATTGGGTAATTAATGTGAATTGTAGATGCACACGATTACAACTTGAATAAAATTAAAGTTGCTTTTGTTTCAACTTCTAAAAACATGTGGTATTTGACGAGAAGTCTAAACCTATTCCATGAGGGCCAATGAAAAAAATCTCTCGTCTACAATCGTCGCTTTACGAAAAATAAAAACTGAAGTAAAGAGAAGAAAATAGAATGAATATAAGCTTGCCGTACTTTAGCAATATAGAAACTCTATGTACAATGTTTATTTAGTCAATTAGCGTCTGTTCAAGGTGGTTTAACCTTTCAGTACCGAATATGTAAATGAATACGCGTTCAGTTTCAAGTCTTCGTCCATAAAAATAAAAATTTTTGTAAGATAGCTCGATGTTTGAATTCAAATGTTGATTAGTATCTGCCTACCAAGTAAAGATCTATCCACCAAATAAAAATAATTTAAAACCAAATGTTTCCGCAAAATCTACAAAACAGCTTGGTGAATATCATCCTTATTTCGCCTAATTCTTATCTCGTAAAAAATGTATATGTACATCAGGTTACTGATTTCTTTTATTACGTGAGGAGTACGATGTTTTAGACCACCTAACAACATCCATTTACCTCACAGGACAAGAAACCTTTTTTTTTCTTTATTTATCATTTCAAAAAATGTTAACTTTGGGATGTTTCACGCAAGAAATTAAAAAAAAAAACATAGCCTACTTTGTAAAAGGTTTATTATTTTCAGTTATTTATAGTTAAGTAGTATCATAAAATTGAGATAATATTTCGGCAGCGTTGCATTTGCCTTCTTCAGATCGCCCGAAAATAACAAAACTTTTGCAAGTATGCCCAGTCAATTGAGTTTTAAAACAACTACAGTTCACTTTTTCGTTCGTCTTGTCGGTACTTTGAAAAATAACATTATTATAAATTTTTTGTTGGTACGCAATGCATTATTCGATCTGAATTTAAGATAATTATGTACCATACTGGAAATAGTTTAGTAGTTATTCATGATTCAAAAAATGTTAGCAAATGATGGTCGAATAGTTTTTGAAGAAATTATTTTCGTAAGCAACAAGCAAATATTTGAGTTGATAGAAAATCAAACATACAAGTAATGAGGTGAAATCGAAATAAATCAGTGCTATTTTTTTCAATATCTATTTAACTAAATTATCAAAGTAACCAAAATAAATACAACACTTTTAAAGAATTAAATGGTCATTAGATTAAAAATAAAAATAAAAATAGGTAACGCAAAATTCATAATTATATTTACAGACCAAAAATTTTATTCGAATTTATTTACTTATACGAAAAATATAATAAAATACGGCACCTTGAGACACCAATTAACATCCACACGACATTGAAAAAATAAATGTAAAACTTTGCACCAAATTAATTTTAATAAAAATCACTACAAATAATTATTAATATTAAAATCATTGATATCGAAACTCTTTTATAAATGACCAATAGTAAGGTAAAGAAATGAAAAATACTATCCAATAGTAAGACCAGTTATGGAAAAAATACCACACCACAACCTGAGGTTCTGCCTACTTTAAAGGTGTGCCGTTGATGGCATGGAATCTTCTACAGGTAGACATCTTGTTACACACACACACAATGAAAAAATAATACCATCCGCAATCTAGTACCTAGTTCAGTTAGTAACAAATAGCTTATAGTAGTTTCGACAGCTCGGTGTGAAAATCTGCCAACACTATCTTGTTTATTGATGTAATTTGTTACACACAACAAAGGGATCATTTTTCACACACAGGTGTTTCTGTGTAAATCAGGTAAAATTGAGATATTTCAGTTTTTTTTTATTTTATTAATTGCCCGTTAATAATTTAATGCGATATCTTTATAGCGCGATACGTATCATTTACACATTTTAAAAACATAAATGCATTTTTGAATTGAATTATCCACTCATTTTTTTTCTGTTTGAATAATCTAGCTACTCGCATTGACTGTATTTTTTTTTAATTTTTTTAAAAATAATAATAATCTACGAAAGTTTTAGTTTGATGTTATATAATTTAATTTTTTATGATTATACTTTAAAGCAATTGTTTTTAAAGAAAAATTATGATTAGTTGATGGTGATACTTCTGGAATATATTATAGAAAAGAAAAAAAAATGAAGTATACTTGGTTTTTTAAAAATAGACAATTCATGTATTCTATAAACACCGAAGTGATGATTTTAAAATAAAATTTAACAAAACTAATAGGCATTTATAAAACTTTTGTTGATTTTGTAACTGCAACATTTTTTTGGTTTGATTTTTTAAAGCTTATATCTTTGAAAAATAATAAATGAGAGAATAATTTCTCGTTTTTTGTCATAATGTGCACTTACCTGTTTAAATTTTTCATATTCTAAGGCAATGTCTCAATCGCATATATTAACGATGATGGAAGCAGGAGTAATAACAGGAAAAATGAAAGGAGATCCTTTCGAAAACGATGTAAGGATTACATTAGATGACAAAGATTTATGGGAGAAATTCCGTGCATTAACAAATGAAATGATCGTCACAAAAACTGGCAGGTAATTTCAGTAACCTTTTCATCACAATTTAGTTTCAGCATATTAAGGGAAAGCTGATTAATATATAAAAAATGAAGCACTTAGATCAACGTATTACAAAGATGTCAAATTTTATCAATAGGTATTCTGATTTAATAAAAAAAAAAAGGAAGACAAAGTCAAGATAACGGAAAGTTATAGAATAATAATGTTTAGACAATTGGAAAATTATACCTGCCTATCTATCTACTAAACATTATTCAATCGAAATTCTCGAAATGTATTGTAAATACTACTCTTTAAATATAACCGTAATAGCTTGCAAGTTACCTAACATATTGGTAAACTTTATAGCACACTTTTCATTTAAACCTGAACGTTTCTTCAGCGAAATTTTAATCTTTAAAAATTATTTCGCTTAATTTCAATGCATGCTACAAGCTATAAACTAGTTAAACTAAAATAGGTATTAAGTTTCTCCATTTTCGTGCTAATTGAAGCAAAACAGATGATGGAATGTTCATACATCATCATTTGCATGGTTAAATATCATTGGTAGATAGCGAAGGGAATAATGAAATCATACATTTTACCAGTTACTAAGTAGGTGTAAATTACTTGTTAGAGAATGTGTACATTATCTACCGTTTGGCGTTTGTAAGTTTAAATGAATACTTAGCACGATGGTGAAAATTTTTACCATCGTTTAATTCTCCTAAAACAATGGATGTACCTATCAAATATCTTCTGTTCTGAGTAGATATTTTCTATTTATTATGTCATAGACAAATAACATGAAAACCCATGTTATTCGGGGCCTGTTTGTAAGAAATAGATAGTAATCTGTGCATTTCTGTTTTCTATTGCAATTTATTGAGAAGCTTTCCTTTTTCCAAATCATTGGTTTTGACTCTCGTAGGTACATTATCGATTTTTTCATCTTGGTTTCTAGGAGAATGTTTCCCGTGGTGAAAGTCACAGTAAATGGTTTAGATCCTGCAGCAATGTATACTTTACTTTTGGAGTTTATTCAAATTGAACAACATAGGTATTAATTGAAACACAAAAGTATAATATATATTTATAATCATGGCAAATTCTTTAGTTGATCTTGTAATTTTTCAGATGGAAATACGTTAATGGTGACTGGGTTCCTGGTGGTAAAGCAGAACCACCTCCTCAACATGCTGTTTATGTTCATCCAGAATCGCCAAATTTTGGAGCTCACTGGATGAAAGAATCTGTATCGTTTGCCAAAGTTAAACTGAACAATAAGCAAACTTCCAATGGGCAGGTATAATAATCAATTATATTTTTTTCCTAATACAATAGGTTTAGATATCTTCATATCATTGGTTATTTTACAGGTTATGTTGAATTCGTTACACAAATACGAACCGCGAGTACACATAGTTCGAGTTAGTAGTGAGCAGCAAAGAGCATTTACGTTCAATTTCCCAGAAACTCAGTTCATCGCTGTAACAGCTTATCAAAATGAAGAAGTAATTTTTACCTAATTTTTTTATTTCATAAAAATAAAAAATCGTATATTTTCACATTCTTGAAAATAATTTTTAATTCGTACAGGTGACGTCTTTAAAAATAAAATATAATCCATTTGCAAAAGCCTTCTTAGATGCGAAAGAAAGAACAGAAACTCCTGGTGTTTGTCATAGAGATACCAATCAGGAGCAGTCTTCTTACTCTGACTGTAAATAATTTAACAATTATACCAGAATTATACACTGTGAAATTAAATTGATAACGCAGATCTCTTACATTTTGAACAGTGTAATAACAATTTTCGAACATTTTAGGTGATGAAAGATCAATGCGTCGTACACAATCAAATCATACTCACGGTAAATATTTTACTGTCGTATCCTCGTATACTTATTGTCTGAAATTATCTGTGTCTAATAATTATCAATAATGATAATGAAATCTGTAGAATCATCGAATAACGTGTGGATTTTTCCTCCATCAACTTCTCCAGCGAATTTACCAGTATCGGCAGAACACACAATGCATTCAAAAGATGACCGTCATGATAAACATAAATATAGATTTTCTCCGTTCTATCGACCGAGTAGTCAATCGTGTTATCAACGATCGTTGTCACCAGCTAATTCACCGGCAGGTAAAAGGCGAAGTGTCTACTTAATTCAAAGTATCGAACTGTATCGTATCGGTTTTTCTAATTCGTCACATTTAAATGATTTTTCAAAAGGAATTTGTACTTCAGAATCAGAAGATAGCGATATGCAACAATCCAGCGCAAATGCTGCCGTGTTCTCGTCGAGCCATTCCTGGCCAACTGAACCAATGGATACACCGGTAACTTTAACACCGGTTCAGTCACAAATTACTTCTTCGCCGTCACCAACCCATCTAGCAATACCATCGTCATCAAATGTGAATACTTCTAACGCGCCAACTACTACTTTCATGAGTTGGTATCCTTTATCTGATCAATCGTATCAGTTACACCATCCTCATCATCATCATTATCAACCTTTGGATTATGTTCATTTACCAATACCTCAATCGCAGTCAGAATATATGAATACTGAAATTGTGCATAAAAATACCCTACCACCAGCGTCCAGTCGTGAAGACCATAATGCTTACGAATGTAATATTGAACAACGTTTATTTCCAAAGAATAATAATACTGTTGAAGTAAAACCTACAACTTCGTGGGTAGCTTCAAGTAATGGAGATATGTGTTTGATTAAAGATTTATGAACGAACTGCGAATTGTTCGTAGCGTAATAGGTAATTGAAGACGTTGAATTTATTTATTTAATTTATGCAATTCGAAATTCGAATATCGTCTTGCATATTTATAATTACGAGGTACCAGAGAAATGTTTTCTGAAGGGGTACCTCAACAGTACATTTATATAATTATATCTTCTAGTATATTCATATACTTAATCGACTCGTATGTTCTAAAACTTTTTCATGCAGACATATCTGAATTCGTCATTTAGATTACTTGTTGCAAACTTCTCAGGAAAATTATTTTAAAATTTATCTGGAAATAACATGAATTTTCTTTACACATCTCATGAAAAAGGAACTATGTTAATATAGGTACTTATACCTATTCATTTTTATCTAGCGAGTATTTTGTTATTATTGTTACATGTGTACTTTACCGCTATTTTATGATTTATTTTTTGAATATAATGACTAATGAGAATTCCATTCAATTTTTAAAAGTAGACTAAGACTGATTCAAGGATAGATATTTACAAAAGAAATTACTAATCAATTTTTCAAACTTTCAATGAAAACTGTATTAAAAAACGAGAAACTAATCTACAAAAAATATTGGATGTCATGATTCATTATTATAAATATTTTGAAAAAAAAGTTTAGAAAATTGAAGTTCTTACTCACAAAACGTGAATAAGCAATTTAATCAAAATTAAATCAACAATAATACAGAAAAAGTTTCAAACAAAAATTACTATGATAAACACTCCAAAACTACGCGCATGCGCGGAAAATATTGCTTGTCATCACAATTTAATCTTCTTCACCATCAAGATTCCTCTGGAAAAATATTGAAAAATAAAAATAATAGTACGAAACTAAAAAATTATTTGTAAACTTTGATTTTAAAAATTGAATAATCACAGCGCACCTTTCATTTCGTAATACTTTCAAGTAATGGTCAACTCTACCATCTCGAGTCAATATATTTAAAAATTCTTCATCATGAGTAATGACAACAGATTGGAAAGTTTTCTGCGCCATCCTTCTCAACACAATGCTGCACAAAAAAAATTGTAAATAAATCAGCTTTTTAGTATTTCATTTTTTACTCTTTTGCGTACATTTTTAAACCTACTCGGATAAAGCTAAACTTAAACTTTCAAAATTATCACGATCTAAATTGGTCGTTGGTTCATCTAAAGTTAAAATACCGCAATTTTTGCTAAATGTCTCCGCTAATGCCATTCTTATAATTCAACACACCAAAACCTTGAAACTAAAAAAAATGTTCCCAATTCACGTTCATCATTTTAACAAAATTCCATAACTCGTAAAAAAAACAATAAGTTATGCGCAGATATTAGGTATTGACCTTCCAGTTCGACAATTGTTTGAATGAAAGTTCACTTCCCCAGCTTGAAATAACTGTTGAACGGATTGAATTTCTTTATCGATACGTTCTCTTTCGCGACTATTTTCTTCTTTTGTCAACTGAAGTTCAGCTGAGTTCTGTCTAGCCTACCAGTGCCTCCTTTTGCGTTGTATTCTTCGACAGCTCGATGAAGGTTGGATATTTCAAAAAATTTCTTGTCAAATTCCATTCAACTAGAAAACAGAAAATTAAAATGAAATTTAAAAATTGGTAGCATGAATTGAAAAATATGCAAATACTTCCATTTCGTACTTTTTTCTTTTTCCCGTCAATTTTTATTTTATGATTACTTTTTATTTCACGTAAATTCTGGGTAAGTTCATTTAGTTTCTTCGATGTAGGTTTCAAATCTTTTTCCAGGCGTTTTAATTCGTTTTTATACAAGATTGTTGACGTTTGTAGTTCATTCAACTCATCGCAAAGGTCTTTTCTTTGTTAAACGTTTCTTTCGGCCTGAAAAGTGTAGACAGGTAAGATAAAAAAGCTATGAAAATAATACGATGTAGCACATATGGGTAGAAATTTGGAAAACAAATCAATGTGAAGTATTAGTTTTTCTCGTTTCAGTTTTTTTATGAAGATTTGCGATATCATTACGAGAAAATACTGCAGTAAGTCATTATTCTACTCATTTTAAAACCGTCAAAAAAAATCATTGTAACTATGGACGAATTTGAAAGGAATACATAATATACAAACATTCATTTGTTTGGTTGTCTTCGCATTTTTTCGTTCTCCAGGTTTGTTCATTTTTTCAAGATAACTAGAAAAAACATTCTGATCAGTATCCAATTCTTTACGACAAATGTTGAGCTGAGTTTTGATATCAGCTTCTTCGTTGTGAGCCTGCTGCCTGCTGCATCGTTTTCTTAATTTTTATAAAAACATTATGAATACCTAGGAACTTCATAAAATAAACTAAATTTATTAGATGGATACTACTATACTTACCCGAAGTTGAGATTTTCTTTTCCTGAATCACTGTTTCAGTTTCGAGTTTTTTCAATTCTTGATAAAGATGATAAAATGTCATACAATCTGTGAGGATACTAAAAGTAGTTGTCTGATTGGATATTGGTACTTTTAATCCATCTAGTAAGGTTTGAATTTCAGATCCTACTTCTACAATTTTCTGCTTCATTTCATCTATTTCTTTTCTGTGAAAAAAGAAAGAAATTAGAATTGAACAAATGACCACCATCCATTCCGTCAAAAACAGTTTACTTTAATTTAGGGATTCCTTGTAGAAGTAATCGATTCGTCAATGACATTCTGAACAAACAGTATGCAAAAAGTATCATTAAAACTTTCAATGGAATATAATAAAAAGATCACATGTGGTGATAGGTATCAAAATGTAGGTAATAATTTTATGAGGAGTTAAGGATAACGTTTCCTAAAATTACATTAAAAAGCTTTTTGTTATGAACATTATTATTATCCACTTACTTCACCAGAAAAAGTCTGAATTCTTGACAAATCGTAAATTAATTATGCACAGTTTCACACAAAATAATACTTTCAGCACATTCATCATTGAGATATCACATCCGCAGTTTGCATCAATTCCTTCCATAAATCCATCTTAGATCAGTAGTAATTGTAATTTAATCACTAGCGATTTCTGCAGAAACACTTCGAAACAAATACGTAATAACACAACGCGCTCTGCCGTACGAGTTTATTAAAAAGTAAAAATAAATAAATGATGCACAACACAGGTCTCATCAGGGCCTTTTCACACATACCCGTTCGTCGGGCCGACCTCGGTTACCCGGCACAGT
>FIZR01032443.1:0-40298 GCA_900060175.1 Ferrisia virgata | reverse complement strand
AAACATTAAAAAAAAAAAAAAAAAAAAAAAAAACAGGTACGATGTTTATTTTTTTGTACGAAATATGTAGCATTTTTCCTACTCTCTTTAATGTTAGTTGATAAGACTCGCGGCGCGAATAAGAAGAACATTTGAAAATAAAAAAGTAAAATAAAAAGCAAAATAAAATAAGTAGGTACCTATCTTTCAAGTTTCACTTTTAGTATGAAAATTTTTGCATTACCTACCTACCCTTCCGCTTCGAGTTCTTCATTAATGTTTCCACTCTAATTCAAAGGCTTATTAAATTAACGAAGTAAAGACATTATTTTTAAAAACCGTATCTCATGTGGAAGGTAAATAAAGAGAAGTAATTATCTCGGAAAGAAAATTTTTCGACTGATAATTTATTTCGTTTCAGTTACCCTGTTAAATTAATTTTTCTACATTGGCCGTTGAATAAAATTTTGCAAAATGACTCGGAATTCCAGCAACATTTATATCGCTTTTTAATTCGCTGAGAATTATGTGCCGCGACAAAACTTGTGCGCGCAGTATAAATGAAGATAATTTTTTTCTCTTCAATAATTAACTTTTTAAATCAGTTCATTTGCTGCGAAAAATGTCACTCCACGGATTAACTAGCTACAGTTATTACGAATATTTTCTCAGTTCATTACATTGTTTGAAATGCACAAGCGAATAAATTTTTACGTAAAATTGTGTTGTGTTGTTTTTTTTTAATGAATACCGACTATTAACGCGTTTGTTTCTCTTCGTAAGCCTCGTTTTTCTCTAGAGACATTAAAATAATTTTGCAAACAGGAATTTTTCTTTAAATTTTAGAATAGGTATCGTGAATAACTAGGTAATATTATTTATGCGTTTTGCTTATATTTTGATTGCAGGAAATGGACCAAGAATATGCCTAACTCAAGAATGCGTAAAAACAGGTAATGAATCTTTTTTAAAAGTTTAATAATAATTTAATACATTCAAATTGGGAATGCTGTTAGATACTTTCAAAAATTTTTTTGTTTTTACCTTAACGATGATAAAAATTTAAGGTTTTTGATTTTGGAAAAATAATATCCCCCAAAATAACAACTAACCATCTTTTTTGTTCTGATTTATGATTTTTTCAAAATATAAAAGCGAAGAAGTGATGGAAGTTAATGTTGCAAAATATATCGTATAGTCAAAGACCTCTGTTATTACTATTCGAGGTATTTTAATTATTCATTTCTTAATTCTGATTTCCTCTTCTCTGCTCTTTACTTGTATTATTGTAACAGTTTTCTGTATGCAAATAGTTAAAATTGACATTTTTAGATTAGGAAATATAAGGTATGTCTTTTTCTTATTCTCAAATGAATAAAATTTCCCATTAATTAACACAATTTCATATAATCAAAGACTACCAAGTTACGTTACTTTTCGAGTTCCTATAAGTGTGCTACAGGTTTGTGTTTTTCAGATGTGTTAATATAATTGCATAACTAGTTTGCCGTAAATTCGATAAATGTTGAATTGAAATAGTAGGATGGTCAGCGGATCATTTTTGAATTTTTTTTCAAAAATCGAAACCATGTAAAAGAAGTAACAATGCTTGATAGTCGCAGATTGCGAAATCAAATTGAAATAACAATTTCAGTCTATATTCCTTGCAAAAATTTACGACTTGAGCTAAAATACTAAAAAATTTAAAAACAAATTTTCAAAAAAATTTTTACTAGAAATTGTTGTAATGTAAATTATTTTTAGCTAAAAATACCTTTTATGAGAATTTTCCAACTTGATACTTCTTTTGGTGGCTTATTAGAAGTATTATTTTACATTTGTACCGGCTCATTTAATTATATAAAAATTGAAAAAAAATTTCGAAAGTTATCTGCACAAATTATGAAGATTATAGTTATTTTAAACAATCCAGCAGATTGTAGGTAATTTTCAGTCCCTAGGTACCTCTCTTGTTTAAAGCTCTTTATGCCTCTAATTCGTTGTTTTTTGGTAGTTTTTTCATGTTTTTATGGATCTGTTTGAACCTAGAAAGACAGATGGCAGTAAACGTGGAAAGATTATTTTTCATGAATTAATGTGTTGAAATGTCACGTACGAATGGATTTTTCAATCGAAGGAAAAATAAATAAATTAGGTATTAAACTTTTTCGAAAATAATTGAAATTGTTGGAAAGCGTGGTGATATGTTTACCATATTCATTTGGCCTCATTTTATAACTTTCAGATACTTTCACCAATTTCACAAAAATACTGAAGAAATCATTTGATATAGACAGATTTGTAGTATCCGTTTAAAACAAAAATTATTATCTAATAACAAAAAAATACACTTTTACAAGTACTTGATGTATAAACAAAGATTTAATTAAAAATCAAAAAATTGGTAAAAAAAAATAATAAACAATACTACTCCTCTCGTTACAAAGTTTTACACTACTGAAAAAATATTCGCAACGAAACCATTTTCAAGAGCAATATAAATATAATATACTTACATTACAAGAAAATATCTTACGAATGCCATTGGAAAAATCTCTGCTCAAATAACATGTACTAAAGATATCATAAAAATATACTTACTTTAGAATGTGATATAAATATGCGATTTTGAAATACCATCAGGGAAATTCACTCATTATAATTTATAAGCACATCATATATATGTATAAAACTTTCCATTACAATTCAGAGCATATTCCTACCTACAGGTACAGGGTGTTCCATCTCAATAGTATCTCCTTCATACCACTAATGTGTTAACCGAAGTTAGATACAGGTGTAATAGTTCGCCTATCCTAAACATTGGAGGAACACGGCTACGCAAGCTAAATTTTTCAAATTTAAAAACTTCGCGTCGTATTTTTTGGAAATTCTCTACGTTCAACTTATTCTTAAAAATATGAAAATTTTAGACTTGCGTTGAAGTGTTATGTAGATGTATCATGTTATATTAAAAGAAAAAAAATTAAGATGGTAGATGCTTTGGTTGGTTAAATGATGACGAATAAATTGTGAAAACCCAATCTCAATATTTTGATATTTCTTTCGAATTTTTTTTCATATTTTATTTATAAGTTCCTCATAAAGAATAAAGTACAAGTACCCTGTAGGTCCCCTACAAAACATTTTTAGCCTGATATCGATCTATGGCGGATGAGGAAGGAATATCAACAAAATCTGTTTTTGGGGTCCTAGAAGACTATTATGACCAGAAGATGTTTAATAGCGCATTCTACAAAAGTCCATCAACAGTGGGCCACCAAAATTCAGATTAATTAGATGTTGATAGCCTTAACATTGATGGTCAGCTGACTCATGCTGTTAACATCTTGATCATCAATAACTGGATTATGTTTGGCAAAAAAGTTGAATGTTATGAAGTACTGATTTTATGATTTTAAGTAGAATGGTGAGGCAAATAAAATAAAGTTGACCTGTCAATAGTTGACCTTACCCCGGATTGATTTTATGATTTTGAGTTGAAATATCGTTATTAGTTGAACTCAACCCAGCATTAATTTTAAGATTTAAAGTTGAAATGTCGAGAAAAATTAGTTAACCTTGACCCTTGTTGATTTTATGACTTTAAGTTGAAATGTTGAGGAAAATTAGTCAACTGACCCTGGTTGATTTTATAATTTTAAATTGAAATGATGAGGAAAATTGAAGATGTTAAAAGTTGACCTTGATTCTGGATTGGTTTTATGATTTCAAGTTGAAATATTGAGGAAAGTTAAAGATGTTTGGAGCTAACCCACCAACAGTTGACCTTGACTGTAAATTGATTTCAGAATTTTAAGATAAAATGTTGAGGAAAATTGGTCAACTCTGACCCTGGTTTGTTTTATGATTTCAAAACGAGATGTCGTTGAAGAGGTGTGACGAAAACTATTTGTTGAGAAACATAAAAGTTGAATTTATACCAAAAACATGGAAAGTATCAGAACTTACATTCTTTTGATGTTTACTCTTTGTGTACAAAGAGTACTATGCATTGATTTTAATCAAAATTTGAGAAATACATTTTAATTGGCGACGAATTTAATATACTGGAGTAGGGTTGACTTTGGGTCAAGATTTAATTATGCCCAAATTTGGGGGAGGGATTGCTAAGGAGCTGAAATTGCAAAAAATGTTCCTTTTTAAGCCAATCGATAGAAAATTCAAAGTTGTATAAAATATCTAAAGATCAGCCTCCTGGTTTAATTAGGAGGAGAGATGTGAGGGTTTTCCTTCTTTTTGACCTTAAAAAAGGGCTGTTCCTCCCCTATCTCCTCTCCAAGTTGAGGCAAGAAGTAAAAATTTTGTATGTTGATTTATTAGAAATCTTAGATGTGCTTCTTGGGCAGTCTCGAATTTTCAGCCTCATTGCATCCCCTCACAACCCCAAAAATTTGGTTTCTTAGTCAGATTTTATCATTTTTTGAGTTTGTTCCTTGCATAACTCTCCTCCAAATGGAGCTAGAAAATTTTAATTTGGTATGCATGTTTAGTATGGGTGCTAGATGAATCCTTTGGAGATTTCGACTTTTCAGCCTCATTTCACCCCCCTCCCCACTCCAAAAAGTTGTTTTTTCGGATTTTTCTTATTTTCTGAGTTTGTTCCTCGCATACCTCCCCCCAAATTGGGCTGGGAAGTTGAAATTTGGTATGTAGATTTAGTATAAGTCCTATATGTGCCTTTTGGTGGTGTTGACCTTTACCCCCCCCCCCATTCAATCCAAATAATTATAATATTTTACAAAAATGAAACTGAAAAAGCATCGCAATATACTTTTTTCTATTTTTATCTTTATTTTCTATTGTTTTTATGCCCCTGTTGAGAGCAGCATAAGGATCTCTTCATTTTGTGAGACAATTTTTCCAAAAAAATTTCACATTTCTTATCTCAATTTTTTAGAAATTATCTGGCCACATACCTGAAAAAATTGTATGTACTTTTCATATGGTTTCAAAAAGGAATCTCTCAAGTTCGAAAATGACCTCAATAAAAATACATTGTCAAATTGGAGCTATTCCTGGTGAAACTTTTTTCGTGGTTTTTTGAAATTTTTTCAAGTTTTGAAATTAGGATGGTATTTCAAACCCTGCTCTGAATCATTTTAAATGGGAAATAAGAGGCATTTATACCATGGAGTTTGGTTATATCTTTCATCGTAATTTAAAATAACTACACTAGAAGAGAAAAAGTATAGAAAATTTAGCCATTTTGTCGACTCTAACCCTCTTTAGTTTAAAAAAGAGCTTCCTTGGTAATTTAGAAATGATATAGAGGTGGTAAAACGTTATCATCAGTAGGTTAGTAATGAAAATCAAATTAAATTTTAGTCAAGATTGCTAAAACCATCCTGATTGAAAGAGGATACATTCGCGATAAAACCAATTAATATTTTGGAAAAAAATGAACAAAACTTCGTTACATTTTTTCCAAAAAAAAATTCTAAATATCCTTTGGGACCTACTTGTATTGTCTTACATCATTAATTCTTTCATCTCACTCTATCTTTTTTGTTTACTTACTTAGGTACTCGCGTACCTGTATGATTACGTAGGTTTTATTTCTGAATAGCTCATCGTTGTTTTTTAATTTGCAATTTCTTATTTCCTCTGTTTAGCGGCATTTTTACTCACTGGTATGGATCAAAATGTGGATCCTTGCGAAGATTTTTTCGAATTCGCTTGCGGTATGTGGAATAAAATACACGTGATACCGGAAGACCGAAGTAGTATTACTACCTTCGAAGTATTAGCTGATCAACTACAACACGTATTGAGAAGTAAGCGATAAAATTTTTATAAATAATTGAATAGATATCTACCTAGTACCTAGCCTACGTACACTTTTTACGATTGGAAAAAAGATTGAACCGAAGAGTATCAATTTTTTGAACGTTTTATTAAAGTACAAACGTCATTTCAATGCTTTTCACGTGCATAGGTATTTTTTTTAAGAAGCTGATTACCTCTGAAAAATATATAATATACCTAAATCGTAGAATGAAATTTACAATATGCGTTGACTTGGAAAAATATTTTTAGTATCGACTTTAACCCAATTTAAAAAAGTACAAGCTTACGCATGTGACTAGTTTGGTACGTAGTGGCTTGGTACATAAGTATGAATTTTGAAACTCGCGGAGAATGTTTAGTACGCGACCTAATGCTAAAAATTCCAAAATAGACATTGATATATGAAGGCTTTTTTTTATTGAAATGTTTCGCTGAGAGTTGAATTTTAATAAGTAGATACGCTAGCCTACGATGGTCATTTGGGAAATTATCGGAGGATAACAAAATAAAGAGAAATACAGTTTTAGCTTGCACACAGTATAAACATAGAATTTAGGCTTACATCATGATACTTTGAAGCGGATGTAAAACACGAATGAATATTATTAGATTTTTATCTTAATATTTATTTTTAGTTTGATGAAAATACATCATTCTGCGTTAATAATGATCGTGAAAAAATAAGACATTGCAGCAAATTTACCAACGCATTAAGATCGCGATGATTTTAAAATATTCATAATTTCGAAAGTAAATGTTTTATTGTGATTTAAAACACATTCGAAGTAAACAAGATGTATTTCTTAAATTGCTTTACTCGCAAATTCGCTACTTACTTACATTAACACAAATCTGCGATGTCAAGTCTTGAATTACGAGTATTTTCCTGCGTGACTTTTTCCTTTTTCTAAATAGTACCTAATTTTTATCCTTTAACAAGTACCCATCCATTAGTTTTTTTTCTTTCGGTCACGTCATCCGGTAAGTTATATCATTCATTAAAATTTATAGTAGAAAAAAGGTTTGGATATCTATCCAAAATGTTCATTCAGTGGTAGGTACGTCGCGTCGCGACGCATCGCGCCATGTCCTTAAATTATGATAATTTATCAAAAATGATGTAGGTACCTACCTTATTTTTATCTGCTGTTAAATAATAATTTATACGTATTTTTTATACTAAAGATAATTTTCATCATCGAAGAATACTTTTTATTGATTTTAGGACTACTAGAAGAACCGATAAATAATAGAGACAATTCGGCTACCAGAAAAGCTAAAATGGTGTACAAATCATGCATCAATTCGAGTAATTATCACCCTCATTTATTTAGCCTGATTAAGTATACCTAACAAATGTAAAATATGTTGGCTGCGTTGATATTCGTATTTGAGAAAAAATTATTTAAAAATTTAAAATAGTAATTTACCTGTTGGCATTATTATAATTTAATTACGTCAATTGAATTCCAAATTTGGAATATTTGTTTACAAGTAAACACCACAAATAGAGAATAGGTACCCGAAGCAATAGTTATGAGAATTATGTACCTAACCTGTGATTGGTACTTATTACATAGACTTGGAGATTGAAAATAAATTTCAAATTTTTAAAATTTCTCCTCAAAATGCTTAAACTTATCATACTCTAATACATGAGTTATACAGGTAAACTTATTGAAAAGTATTCGCTTTTGCTCGCATAAGTAATCAAACGTAATTTCTCTAAATATTTTTGGCCTGTTACCCGCTTAGCATATTTTTCAAAGCTAATGCGCATAACAAAAAATTTGCGCCAAAACGAGAACGTTATGTCATAAGCTCTAACTAAATATAACATGATTGTGATAAGTATTAAGGCCTCTCACACACCGGCTACGCTGTGTTTTATTCTGCCTCGCTGCGTTTTCCGAAATCAACGCGCGCGCGCAATGAAACATTTAGGTCAAAACGAAAACGTTGCGTCATAAGCTCTTACCAACTTATAACATGTGATAAGTATTAAGGCCCCTCACACACCGAGCTACGCTGCGTTTTCCGAAGTCAACGCGCAAGCGCAATGAAACATTTAGGCCAAAACGAGAACGTTGCGTCGCGTCTTAAGCTACTTCTACTTAGCATGCGTTGTTAGTAATAGTAAATTACCACGCAATGTTCTCGTTTTGACGCGAATTTTTCGTCAACTTTGGAAAACATGGCGTAATAGAATAAATCATAGCGTAGCTAAGTGTATGAGGGGTCTTATTACTTATCACATCACGCGTTGTAAGTAATGGAAGCTTACAGCGCTAGCGCTACATTCTCGTTTTGGCGCGAATTTGTCATTGGTTCGCGTCGACTTTGGAAAATGTAGCATAGTAGAATGAAATATTGTGTAGTTAGGTGTGTGAGAGGTCTTACTACCTATCACGTGTTGTAAATAATGGAATCTTACAACGCGACATTTTCGTTTTGGCGCGAATTTTTCATAACGTGCTTTGACTTTGGAAAACATATGGTAGCAGGGAAAAATGAAGTGTCGCAGGACGTGTGATGGGCCTAACCAATTGTGTCATTTTGTTGTGCAGATACATTGGCTAATTTTTGTTCTAATTTGTGTCCAGCTAAAATAGAGATGGTGATATTTGATCAAAATATCGAAATGAGAAATATCGATATCTACCATAAATATTGCAATGGATAAATATTGATACCATGAATATTGATGTCTGATATTTAGAAAACGTTGCTTCGGGTGAATATCAAATTTTGTTAGTTTACTGGAATTGAGAAACAATAACAAATACAGTTTAATTTTCAGAACAATCTAGCTTTTTGAAATTTTGGATAAAAAGTTGGAAATTTTTAAAAACGACTTCAGATTTTCAGAAAAAAAGTTCAAATCTAAGTAATTTTACATTTTCAAATTGCAAAAAATCGGAAAAAATCATTTAAAATATCACTATACGATAGAAAAAACGTGAAAATTTTGAAAAATTGTCGAAAGTTAATTAATATTTATTAAAAAATATCGATATTCCAATATATCGTCTCGATATCGCCATCACTAAACATGGTAGAAGTTGAGAATCCAAGGTGAAAACGTAAAAAAATAAATTGAAACATTTTTTCTCAAACAAACAGGAAAGGAAATAGGTTAGGAATTTTTTCAAATTTTGAAAATTTGCGATTCGAATGAATCTCAAACTCTATACCTTTACCAAGCCATTTCCGTGCCCAATTGAAAATAATTTTTTTTTAGTCAACTGTATCAACTCTTACTGTGGTGGACATAACCAGAAATATCTCATAGATGGGGTCCAAAATTTTTCTTTATTTGAAATATGTAGATAATATACAAAAAGATGTTTTTCCATGTCTCATATTAGTATAAAAGCTTCCAAGTGGAGCGAGAGCAAAATTTTGGAAAAATGTAGTTTTTAAATTATTAGGGGAAAAATAAAGGATTTTTAAGGTTGAAGTTTTAAATCTTGAGGTGAATATAAAATGAATATAAATAATTTTTAATTTTAACAACTTCAACGAAAAGAGGGAAAAGTAGAGTTTGAACTGGTTAAACTAGTTCCTAAGTACACCACTAAATCCTTAGAATGTGGAATTTGGTATACAGAATGTTTAGGTTTGAAATTTGAATATAACCGAGTGGGTGGATGTATCACCAAAAAAGCTTGTCAGATGCAGAAATTCAAAATTGAAGGAGCTGTTTTAACTAGTTGATCAAAATAAAATCTTTCAAAAAAAAAATCGATAAATACATATGCATCGCACAGAAACTTGAAAAAATTTTGTTCTATTCTTTTTTTACCCAATACAAAAATTGAAAGAGCAATATCAAAGTTTTTTGAAAAATAAGAAAATGACTTTAAAAGAATCGCTTATAGCTACTATAATTTTTATGAGGTAAAAAGTGAAGAGAATAAAATTTGTTCAACTTTCTATGTACTACGTAATGTCATAATTATTTTTTTTTTTTGAAAGATTTCATTTTGATCAACTAGTTAAAAAAGCCCCCTCAATTTTGAAATTAGTTAAAACATGAATAGGACAAAATTTGCTCAGTTTCTCATCTACCATTTATTCCCATGGTTGAAACTCATTTGTCCATTCAATTTCTAAAATAACCAACTTCTTCGTCTGACACGTCTTTTATGGTTGTCCAGAGCGATTATACCAAAATTTCAAGTCTTGACATCCACTCGCCAAATACCCAGTAACTACAGATCAAAGACAAAGGAAATACTATGCCAGATGTACTCTTTATTTTCAACAGAGAGAAAAAAGACACTTGTACGTATTATTCTTAAAGCACTCTTATTTATACGAGTAGAGAGCTTTAAGGAAATAAATTTCTACCCCAACACGAAAATATATATTGAAAATTTGGCTTTGATTGTAGTTATTGAGAATCGATTGGACACCCTATTCGTAGGTTGTTACGTTTATCGACGTATCAAAAAATGAAAACAGTAAGAGATTTGAAATCCGCGTAGAACAAAATAATTCATTTTCACTGACCATCGTTCAACCCTTTTTAACTTATTGTTCACAGTTCGATGCGGTAATATAAAAGCCACTGCAGCTTTTCAGTTTCATTCACCTTGCACACCTTTAGTTATGTAAATAATTTAGCAGAATCTCTTTAATAGCACAGTTCAAACTCACGATATTAGAAAACGTACCTACTAAATTATTCGATAAATACGTCGTACCTAAAATTAATACACGCGAAGCTCATTATTACACCTTAAATGTTTCCATTTTCGGATTTTGGTAAAGAATATCTCTTCACAATTTGGGTACGTACGTCTGCCGCCGATAGGTATATTTAGAATCGACGAGGGAAAGTTTAGAAATCATATTTGAGCTCGACGTGGGTTGAGAATATCGACATGGGGAAAAAATTTAAACACATTATCTTTGTTTCTCCCTTGAAAATTAAATTAAACACAAAGGTTCGGGTTTTCTTTCACTTATGACGGCAAAATCCGGATAAAAAGAGGGTGACTTTTCAATTAATTTTCATTATTTTATTCTATTTTAGCCGAAATTAAATTAAATGGCGAAAAACAAATGGAAGAATTAGTGAACTCATTCGGCGGTTGGCCGGTTGCTGATAAGAGATGGTCTAGCAATACTAACATTTCTATGGAAGAATTATTAGGGCAGTTGAAACACGAACTCAACGAGGGTATTTTATTCGAAGTTTGGGTTGGCCCTGATGATAAAAACTCTTCGCTTCATGTAATACAAGTATGTATTCCATTTGCATATCGTATATTATGCATTTGGCACTTCACTGATAATGATTCCGAGTTCACATTACAAAAATAAAAAACAATAATCAATTATCATTTTTACGAAAAGTGTTTTTATTTAGTACCCAAATATACATAGATCTACAGTGTTCTAGAAAATTTCGAACCCCAGTTATTTATGCATTTTACATTTTGTTTTTCATACAGATGGATCAACTTCAGCTCGGTCTTCCCGGAAGAGATTATTTTTTAAAAAACACTAGCGATGGAACTTTAACAGCTTATTACAAATATATGGTGACTGCAGCCACATTGTACGGCGCTGATCAGGACGATGCGACGAAAGAAATGAGAGACGTTTTAGACTTTGAAATACAATTAGCTAGGGTAATCATTTTATTTATATAAATATCTATTATCTACTGAACGATAATAGATATTTATATAAATATCTATTATCTACTGAACGATAATAGGTATGTATTTATTACTAAATATAGCTACCTTTATCGACTCATCTCCGATTAAATGTACCAATTGTGATTATATGTTTTGGAAAATATTTAAATGCGTACGTACAAAATAACACTTGCAAATAGTGTTTTTTTTTTTTTTAGATGTGACGAATACGATTAATTGAATGTTCTATGAAATTTTTATGCTGTGAGAGCAAATTACATGCATCAATTTTTCGATAAATTTTTACGTTGATAACCGATTTGAGGGTATTCTTCCCGTTGATTTTTTTTTATTTTCATTAAAAATGTATGTTTTCAGATAACCGTTCCTGAAACCGATCGTCAAGATACCAGTGAAATATATAACAAATTAACGTTATCTGAATTAGCATACAGAGTACCTGAAATTAATTGGAAACGGTACTTTTATCAAATTTTGAAGACAATGTTAGAAGATGATGAGCCAATTGTATTCTATTCTTTATCATATTACATTAAATTGAACAAAATTTTGGCCAATACAAATCGCAGGTTTGTACATGTTTTTATTTTTTTTCCTAGAAATTTTCATCATTGCAACCTTGTAATTATTTAAATTTTTCAATTGATGAAATCTACGATCTGCCTTTATAGTTTGTTCAATTTAAATTAAGCCCTAAATATCAGATTAAAAATGTAAAAAATGTGCTTTGAATCAATGAAATTGCCAGAAATCTGTTCGATATTAGATTTCTAGCAATCTGATTAGTTTAAAATAATTATGTTTTTATATAGTGATAAGGACTCATATTTGAACTGAACGGACTGTATAAACCTTCGTTTGAATTTAAAGTTTTCCAACGTATTAATATATACCTGAAGATGTTTTATAAGTACTCATATTTTAGGTTTTTGTAGTTTGAAAATCAAAAACCAATCATTTTCGAATTTTCTATGATTTTCTGATTTTATACGCTAAACGATTCATTAATTTTTGTATTGAAAACAAAATAAAGATTAAATATGAAATTCAAAAATTTATCACTTGGCCTAAAATTAATACGTTTAGTCTATTATTTAATGAAAATTTAATTTCAATGGCGATTTTTAACAAATATCCACGTGTTAATGCGCAGAGTAGTTCAGAATTATGCGATATGGAGAGTATTGATGAATAATTTCCTTCCACATTTGACAAATGGTTACCAACAGGCGTGTTTGGCTTTTAAGAAAGTATTGTTTGGAATATCGAGTGAAAGAAATCGTTGGAGTCAATGTGTCGAATGGACGAATAAAAAATTGGGCATGGCAGTGGGTGCTTTGTTTATACAAGAAAATTTCAATCCTGATAGTAAAGTAATTTTACAAACTTCATTTTGCATGGAGGTGAATTTTGTCAATTTTCTCATCAGAATATATTGCTAATTATTTTTTCTTTTTTTTTTTTTTTTTTTTTAAANTTTTTTTTTTTTTTTTTTTTTTTTTTTTGAAAGGAATCAGCTGTGGAAATGATTCGTAATATTCGAGAAGCATTCAATGAATTATTGGATGAAAATCAGTGGATGGACGATGAGACGAAAAGATTGGCTCGAGAGAAAGCAGAGGCGATGAATGAAAGAATTGGATATCCAGATATTCTCACTCAATTCGAAGAACTAGACGTCGAGTATCAAAAAGTAAGAAATCTTGGGTCAAAACACTGTCGAATTAGGTTATTATACGAACGCTCTGTACTTAATTTTCAGTTAAACGTAAGCCATCGGCATTTTTTCCCAAATATGTTTAACGTTTTGCAATTTGAATGCATTCGGAATATGGATAAACTACGTAAACCTGTCGATAGAGATAAATGGACTACTGAACCAGCTGTAGTTAATGCATTTTATAGTCCAAATAAAAATGACATCGGTGAGTAAAAACTAAATAATGAGTTGTTTGTTGTCTTGGTCGAGCTGTTTAACTTAGTTGTCCAGGTAAAATTTTTCACCTTAAAAAACATTAATTCAAAGCTTTGTAAATCATCTCTCCTTTACTTACACGCACTAAAAATTTTTTTTTCATGTTATAGTTTTTCCTGCTGGTATCTTACAACCTTTCTTTTACAGCAAATATTTTCCAAAATCTGTAAATTACGGAGGCATCGGAGTTGTAATTGGACATGAAATGACCCACGGTTTTGATGACCGAGGTAAAAATGTATGATCAAGGATAAAAAATTTTTTATTGTTTTGAAACAACCGGGTTAATTTAAAATTTTTTACAACTCAGGCCGATTATTCGATAAAAATGGTAATATGAAAGAATGGTGGAATAATGCTACGATACACGCGTTTAAGAAACAAATCCAATGTATTATAAATCAATACTCGGATTATAAAATCGAAGAAATCGATATGTATTTGAATGGGCTTTTAACCGTGGGTGAAAATATAGCAGATAATGGAGGCTTGAAACAGTCGTTTAGAGTAAGAAGTTTTAAAATTTCGCGCACTTGGAGATATTTTAATGTTACGGTAATTATGAAATTTTAAATCATTCGGTTCTTAACTGGTTGTTTTTTTTAGGCTTATCAAAAATACGTGGAACGATTTGGTGATGAACCATTACTGCCGGGTCTAAATCTTACCCACGAACAATTATTCTTTTTGAATTATGGACAAATCTGGTGCGGATCGATGAGACCCGAAGAAGCATTGGCTAAATTAAGATCTTCTTCACATTCTCCTGGCAAATTTAGAGTAATTGGTCCTTTATCAAATTCTCATGATTTTGCAAAAGCGTTCAATTGTCCCGTAGGTGCCAGAATGAATCCCACAAAGAAATGTGTTGTGTGGTAAAGGACAATCTACTTACTATTGTTAGGTACTACTTATACCTACTGTTACTGTTTTCATTTGTAAATAGTTATCTAAATAAGGCGAATAAAAGGTAGATGACTGTTTTACGAATAGTTTATGCACAGGTACCTTTTCTATCAACATTATCAGGTAAACTGTATCTATGCCAGCATTCGTCGTATTGTTTTTTCGTTTCATTTTGAATTTTTCTTGAAATGAATTTATAATTTTTTCCAAACTCTTATGATTTCCAGTAGGAACTTTATCATAGTATGTGTATATAATAGTATTCATTTTTAGATTACCATTCTCATCCAAATTAATGTAATTATTTATTCATTATTTGATTATTATCTCAACTCTTTTCTTGATTCCAATTTCTGCTAGGTACATCAAGTTTTATCAATTTTCATTACTGCTTTTTATTAAATTGTACAAATAATAAGCACCAATTACATATTTGTGTTATGTTCGTACATATGTATTATAATCTATTTATGTGCTCTTCCTTACGTATTTTTACGTATAAGTTATACATACAGATCTAAGTTTTCCTCTATCAATAGCCACGCATACATATTTCTATTATTATTACAACTTGGTCAAATTTTAAGTTAGTTTTAATATAGCAAAATGTGAAAATAAATATTTAATACGTTATCTCACTTGAATGTTTGTATAGAAAATTTTATGAGGTGCATTGTAATAATCATATCGCTAAAACTTATGCACAGATCAAACTGAATGATGACGAAGGCGGTTTAGGTGCTGAGAGTTGAATACCTATCACACAAAATTACCAATAAAGGTGCTGTTGGTGTTTAAATATAAGACAGGCTTCGGCGGTTATTTTTTCGCTCCATGTTACGCGGTATCATTTCTACGTCCAAAATTATTATCGAATAAAATCTGATAGTTATAGCATGAATTTATTCAGTTCATAAATAGGTATTTCTGTTCATTTTTAAAAATCAATCTACAGATCAAGTGTTGGCAACGATACGATAACTGCGTTACAATTAATTATTGTAAATACAAATATCGCAGCACCCATTTACAAACAACGAATGTTTTCTTTTACAATTCATCTTTTTTTGACGGTCATCATCTATCAAAACTTCTGCTTAGTTCGGCGAATTAGATTTCTATCTCGAAGTTCAATGATCACTAAATTCACATTTTACATTTATTAGATTATTTATTTTCAGTTAAAACATGAATGAAACAAACCTTATAATTAGAAAATTAAAATATTTTGTATAAAAGTAAAAAACAACAAATTCATTATTTAAAAAAAAAAACGACATTTCGTTAGAATCAGTATGATATAAAATCAAAATGTTCACGTTAATTTGTACCTGGAATACGTCTTAATATTACGATTGTTCTTCATACACACAATAAATGATAACTTGATAGGTAGAGATGCCCAATGAGCGGTAAATTCATTTAGCGAGAATAAATGATAACACAGATTTTCTGCATTACTTCTTACGTTTATTTTTTTTCGACAGTAACCTGAAAAATCAAAAAATAAAATAGTTATAAAACGAAAAAATTTGCAAGCCATTGAAAAATATCAATTATACTGCGTGTTTCTCACTCAAAATCATTATCAAATAAATTTCTTTTACAAGCCTTCGACGCCACTGTTCTGAAATATAAATACAAATGAAAATCAATTTGAATTTAACGAAGTAAACATTAAATAAGTGATATTAAATTTCTTACTTTTTTGTATTTTTAACGTCCTCTGATGTAGAAAATACTTCTTCGATATGTGTTTCATCCTTGTCATCCAGTTTTACTACGCCAATCAACATATTCAACATTGATAACAATTCAGTTTTTTTGGAAATATTTGGTAGCTGTTCGGATTTTCTAGGTAATTTTATATTTTCATATAAAATATAATCTCTCATGTACGTTTCTAATGATTTCGTAACTTTTTTCATAAATTTTGGAAAATTTTCAATGTTGTTTTCATCGATAAATTCGATCAGTTTCGCAGTCATTGGATCATCCAGCGTTAGTATATATCTCCATTTTTCTTGTACATCAGATATCGGTGCAATTCCAAAATGATTTTCCACCATTTTTATACTTTCTTTCAAAATGGCAATAGTAGAGAAATTCAAAATTTTCTTTTCTCGTTGATCCTGATAAATTTTTAAATGTGGTGTTACAATGTAAGTACTTCAGATAATATTTACATATAAATACAAATAGTAGGTTACAAACCCTATAATTTTTGTAAAGTGCGAATTTTTCGCAAACCAACGATAAGAATATAGCATCGTCCTCATGATGACAGCTGTGTTTTTTGTAACTTTCTCTCATAATTTCCGTGAACTAGACATTCACACATAAAACAAAAGAAACAAAATTACAAACACAGTAAAACTATAGTGATACAAGCTATGAAATATTATTAAACAAGTACTGTCTCACATTTTCGCTAGTGAGTTTTTCTTTTATCGCTTTATTCAATTTTTTGACACAATTTTCTCGTTGTTTTCGTCTGTAATTTTCACCCAACTCTTGTTCATTGTTCTGCAATCATACAAATGACAATAATGCATAGAGCATGTTATGGAACGAAGACGAGAAGAAAGAATTCGAAGTTTTTTAGGTTTTCCCGCCATTTCAAAAACAGCTCCAAGAACAAGAAACGCTTCTACACACGTTGTAACACAGAGTAAACCCAATTGATAATATTTTGCTTTTATTTTCTGTAACTAACCCATGAATTTGATTTTAAAATTACTTAGTATGAACAAAACCGGTTGAAGAATAAGAGCGGATAATGGATCAAGGAGTATAAGGGATGACGAAGTTTCAAAAGAGACAAAGAACAGAAAGAAAACTATCAAAAATACATCAAGATTAAGAAGATTAAGAAAAAATGATTGGTGCAGTGCAAGACAAGTTCTAAAGGTATATAAAAATCAGCTATGATTTGTTTTTAAAAAACATGTAAGATTACAGTGATTATAAGGAAAAAATATGTTCGTGAAATCTTACCATGTTTTTTGCAACTTCATTCATTGATTTCAGACTGCAAATTTCTTTCGACACGATTCGTTTATCCTTTTTGGATTTAACTGTGGACTACAAGACACATTCAACTCAAGGTAAGGGAATAGAAAAAAATACAATTTCGTACGCGTAATAAGTGCTTACACGCTCAGACCCTTCATTTTGAATACCACGATATGCTCAACAATAGCTAAATAAATTATCAACAATCAAATTAAATACAATACCTGTTTTATTTCACTCATTTTTCTATTTATTGTTCCTTTGAAAAACAGCCTTCAATTGAACACGCGAAAATAGTAACAGTTTTTCTTTTTCTTTTCTTTTGCCTTTGACAATTTTCCCGTTACCGTTTTACAAAAATGGCGACTGATTGATAAATTGAAAACGAACAACACAAGATCTAGTGATTCAAAAAAAACATCTGCAATCAGTTTTACCAACTTAGAATTCAGGCACGTTTCGAAAGAGAATTTTTCACCGTAATGTTGCATCCTTTGCAACTTGATAACAAACGATAAGAATTTTATCATTGCATAGAATTTTGAATTTTATGGTGGTTTTCCTATTTTATAGATTTTTTTATAGTGAAATTTTCGATTATGGAATAAACTGAGAGAACAGCATGGCTGTCGCAATCGCCGTACTTGGAAAAGAGGTAAAACAATCTTATCAAACATAATTTGAATTTCTGTTCTTTTCATGATGTATTTTATTTATCTGATTGTGTATTGTTTTTAGAACTCTCTGAAATATTTTGCATGCTTGAATCCGGAACTAGATCTACAATTCCGTTATAAAATGCATACAGCTTTGGATTTTATAGAAGAAAAACTATCCTCAGCTGGAAAACCCACAAATGATGTCAGAGAGTTATATCTTGGACAGTTATACGCCGCCGAAGACTATAAATTGTTCGTCATCAACTTAATTTGTAAATCATCCATTGTAAAATTTTTTCAATCCATTTTTTTGTTCCAGATATGGTTACGTTACTAATACTAAAATCAAATTCATAATTGCCGTTGATCCTTCGAATATGTTACGCGACAACGAAATTAGATCAGTGAGTATAGTATAATAAATGCATCGCACCGTTTATCACCTCAACATTATTAAACTTTGATGGTGTAATTTCATTTACAGATGTTCAGAACTTTACATAATGCGTATGCAGATGCCGCTTGTTCTCCTTTTTATGTACCAGGAAGCATGATTAAGTCTCTGTAAGTTTATAAATATGATCTTTGATCACTCGTCTACGTATCTCGTATTGAAATTAGAACAATTTACAATACAGAGTCGGTATAATTTCAGGAAATTCGATAAAATTGTCAAAGGTTTAATGGAAGAAGTTGTCTAAAACTGAAACAGAAATATCAGAAGTATGTTTTGCAATCAAGCAATTAATCAACGATGGAGAAATTATACATATGTAAGTCTGTAACTCGATTTGATGGAAGGAATGCATTTTATTATAATTCACAAATAATTATTTGTTATACACTGCGTTGTATTCATCTCGGAAGTTTCTACTTTTATGGATACAGTTATGTACTGTTATTTTTTCAATATTATACGTTATACAGTATATTTTCTGCAATACTTTTTTTTATCGAGTATTATTAAGCATAGATGAACTTTTGTATCAAGTATTCCTTCGAAGTGAGGTAATTTTTTAAATTAGTGGATTGAACAAAATTCTATCTTACGAGGGAACAACGAAGAACCGAGAACCAAAAACGTAAAGAGTATGTCATTTTAGAGAACGAAAACAAAAAAAAAAACAAGAAAGTTGAGTGATTGAAGAAAGAAACAAAAACAAGAACAATGAAAGTGATTAAGACAAGAGTAATTTTTTTTAATTCAGTAGGTAATTCCTAGGTTTGTTGTAATTTGAGCGCATTTTAAAGATTTTTTCCGATGTGTTATTCTCGTTTTCATTAACTTTTAGGCAAATTTTTAAAAATTTGGAGGGTTGAGTTGTCAAGCAAAAAGTAACAGGAACGACAAACGAGAACTTCAACCAAAACCAAAAAATAAAGAACAAGAACAGAAAATGAGAACAATATTTCAAAAACTGTGAAGAACAAAAAGAAAACGAGAACAAAGTGTACAAATCCTTCGTAAAAGCAAAACTAATACGAACAAAAATTTTGATTTATGAGAAAAATAACAAGAACGAGAACCAAACTTCACTCATTCTTCCGTCCCTGAGAATGAGAGCACAAAATCAAACAAAACCAAATAAAAAGCAAGAATCAAAAACGAGAACAAGATTTCAAGAACCATGAGTAATGCGATCGGAATCAAAAAAATTTTCGACTTTTCGATTCCAATTCTTTTCATTTTATTTGTTTTACTTCTAATTCCTTCCACTTCTGGAAGTTTATTGTGGAATTAAATCAAATTCTTTCCTTTCTCTTCCAGATTTCAAAATATTTGGCTTCCTGATTCGGTTCTAAAATTCCTTCCAAATTTGTAAAATTTCAAAAATTCGAACAATATGGACTGATATAAGTATTTTTCACCAAATGTGAAAAATATAACAAGGGTTTCAAAAACGCAATAAAAATGAAAACCAAAAACCAAAAAAAATGTTATTTTTTAGTATTTTTGAAAACTAAAAACCCAAAAACTGAATTAGTAAAATAGTAATAAGCGAAAACAAACTAAATTTTTTCGTTTTTAATTTTTTTTTTGAAAGTAAAAAGTAAAAATACGAGTACGTAATAATCAAATATAGCGACGAAAATTCGAAAAATTCATCAAAAGAATTAGAAAATGATCGAAATATCATTTTCATTTTAAATGATTTTCTTTGTGAATTGAAATAATAAATAGAGAAAATTAACCATATTTTGCTCATTTTCTAGTTCTTTTGATGAATTTTTCGAATTTTTATCGTTATATTTAAAGAGGGAAAAACTGGAATGAAATCCAAAATTCAATCAATTTTTCTTATTTTTTGGAATTCTTCCTTCCATAAAATTCCACAAATCTTGAAATTCCAGATTCTGGTTCTTAATTCTTTTTTAAAATTTTTATAAAAGATTCCTAACTTCCTATTTATTCCTCTGAAATGATTAAATTCCGAATTCTGTTCGCCTCACTGGAAAGGTGAAGAATAAGAACAAAGTATACTCATTCTCAGTTAAAACAACACTAACAAGAAAAAAATTTTGATTCATGAGAAGAATAGTAAGCACGAAAACCAAAATTCACTCGTTCTTCCATCTTTGGAAGCGTAAGGATGGTTAAACAAAAAAGAACCAAAAAAAAGAACAACAAAGTGGGATAGTTGATGAACGAATGATTGAACAAGAACAGTGAAAGTAATTTTAGCATTTTTAAAGAACAAGATATGAAAATGCATTTAAAAGAACAAGAACAAGAATGAGAGCAATTATTTTCCATATTTTCGTTTCTTTTCTTTTGAATTTCAGCAAATGATTCCTCAATTTGTTGTATTTCAACCGCGTGTCAGTTATTTTTTCCAAGATCTTACTCTCGTTGTCTCATTTTCTTCAATTTTTTTTTACTGATTTGACGACTTTCAGTCAAATTTTTAACAATCTGAGGGTAGAATTGAAGAGCAAAAATGAACAAGAACGAAAACAGAGAACCAAACAAAACCAAATAAAGTAAAACAGAAAACGAGAACAAGATTTCAAAAACAATGAGAACAAAGTTTACAAATTCTAAATGAAAACAAAATCAAGAACAAAAAATTTTGGTAGGTGAAATATGAATAAAAATGAGAACCAAAATTCACTCGTTCTTCCATTTCTGCCTCCCTGAAAAAAAACCTTGAAAATTCATTTGAAAGAACAAAAACAACTAATTTTCGTTCTTTATCCTATTTTTTTTTTTTTTTCAATTTCGACACATATTTCCTCAATTTGTTGTAATTTAAGCTCATTTTGTGATTTTATTTTCAAGATCTTGCTCTTGTTTTCATTAATTATTTCATTGATTTGACGACTTTTAGGATTGAGTTTCAGAGCAAAAACCAACAAAAACGAGAACAGTGAACCAAACAAAACCAAATAAAGAACAAGAACAGAAAATAAGAACAAAATATTTCAAGAACCGTGAAGAAAAAGAAAAAAATGAGAACAAAGTTTACAAATCCTAAATGAAAACAAAACCAATAAGAACAAAAAAATGTTGATTTGTGAAACTAACACAAGGACCAAAATTTCCTCATCAGAGCAATAAAAACGACATATTCAAATGAAATCTTTTTACTTCAATTACAGAATCATCGTAATATTACATAAAAGTAAAAAACTTACAAAGCATATATTCAACAAAATATTAATTTCAATTTATAATTATAAACTTACAAGTGAACTGCACCTTAAATATTAATCCTGGTAAAAAGGTAACGCACTGTAAATATTATGTAGAACTTCTCTAGCAACGCATACTGCTTATAAATATCCGAGGTCTGCGGCGGTTAATGTCAAATTGATACGAAAACATTTCATTTTGATTCTCATAGTGACAATATCACCGAAAAATTTTCAATTTCTGTTCGTACAACAAAATTAATCTATAATATTAATGTAATCTAACATACTTATCGTATCAATTAAACATGAGACCAAAAAAAGTGCAATTTCGCCTTCCAACGAATATCTACTCGCTTAAATACATACGTACTTTTGGGGTTACAATCAGAATTCGGATGAGGTAATAAATATTATTAAATATGTATTGCTTCCTTTTTTTTTTTTTTTTTTATATTATTATTATTATTCTTTTACTAAACAACAAAAAAAAGAGAAAGAAATAAATAAACTTCATCGAATATTTTAATTTAAATAACATCTAAATTTAACGAACCGAAGTATTTGAAACGTTAAAAGAAATAAGTAATGTTTGATTAATAGATATTATCATTATAATATTTCATTATTTTCGTAATTATAGCCTCTTAAGTGACTAGCAAAACAAAAGAAGTAATTTTACCTAAGATAAATGCGGAACTCGAGGTTTGTTATTCCAGCAAAAGCCTCACACTTCGTTTTTATTACTCTCGCCTACGAGTAGTTCAAGAAAATATTCAACTCGGCTACTTTTATCATCATATTTACGAAAATTTATTCTCATTTCTCTTTCCTCTTTCGGTTAACATACTTTCGAAATAAAATAGCAAAAAAAAAAAAACAAAAAAACAAAGAAAGATCAATACAATTCAACCTTTTTATTTTTATGAAAATGCTACCCCAATAAAAACACACGACGAATAATTAATTTACTAAAGGAACTGTCGGATGGTAATCGTAAGAAAATATGTATCGATGTCGACCTGACAAAAAAAAAAAAACCACATATGTAGTTCGTTCATCGTAAGATAACAATATTCGAAATAAAAAAGCGTACAGTGGGCAATTTTAAATTTCTCTCGATTCGAACATTCCCACTAAATTTTTCGAATCATTCACTGGCGAATAAAACTTCAATCCTTATACAACTAAAGACTAGAGAAAGGAAAAAAGAATAAAAAATTAAAAAAAAAAAAAAGACGTATTAATATTCGACAAACGACGAACTGGAACTACGAACAAAACCGCACACCGCATCACAAATTAAATCCAGATAGCATTTTCATAAATTCGTAATTTTGTGTCGCCATTCTAAGTCAAACATTCCCAAAAGCTTCACTCGATTCGTGAAATTTCGGCGTATTTAAATAAATTAAATAAATAAATAAAAAATAATTCTTATTTATAATAATACTAAGAAGATATTATCAAAGGCAACGGATTTGGAGCATTAAACTTAAAAACATAAGCGTTTTTATTCGACAACTTCAAAGCAGCGACGCCGAAGTACGAACTCATATAAAAATATACCATCTATAAAACTAGGTATCGCTAGTAACTGGAAAATATCGAAAATTTATATACGGTCTTAATTGTAATTAAGAAAACAAAAATCCGGGTACATGTTGCTAATTTCGGCCAACGTTTGTGACGCGATTTTTAACACAAAAAAAAATCGCATCACGCCAATAAATAATTATAAATAAGGAAAGAAAAACCCTACATACGAAACACGACCACAATAATCCTAATTTAACGGTAACTAAACAGTGCGCTACAGCTCGTAAAAATTAATAACTCGAATACTGAGCACGTTAATTTCGACATCGTCGTCGATTAGTAAAAATAACGAAATAGCGTTCTAAGAATCGTACAAAAAAAAAAAAAAAAAAAAAAAAAAAAAAACAAAAAGGATAAAAAAAAAAAAAAAAAAAAAGGCACAAAATTAAACTCTACGACGAGAAAATTCGACTTTAATAACGCGGAATTCTTCGAGCGCTGCTTATTTTGAAAATGAATAGTGTCAACCTTATGACTGATAATGCTCTCCTCTCGCTCTCGTTACATCGCGCCTCACCTCTGCCGCATCCAGTTACCTCGAAGGGTTTAGTGAAATCGTCTCCCGTTTCCATTCCACCACATCAGCGAGCAGCAAGGAAAAACTAGGTAACAGGTACTCGTATATCGCCAACTAATACGAATTAGGTAAACTGTATACGTAGAACAGTTTGAAAATTTGCTTCGCGTCCTTCAGCAACCCCCTCCCACACTCCCCTCGTCATTCCACATCTGTTTCGTCTTACTGCTCTTCTACCTTTTCCAAATTCAACTTGTCTAATCTGTTATTCGACGACGACGTTGCGTGGCAATCGTTTTATTTAGTTAATTTTTTTTTTCGACGCCTCTTGCGTACCCATATACGCGGTCTATTGCCGATCCCAAGAGCTGATAATTTTCCGCCATTATTCTTCATCAATCATGTTCCAACGTATGAGATGATAAATCTGCACACGTGTTTTCTTAATTTTTATACCGTACCGTGTACGTACGTAAGCTCTCCGACGGTGTAAGTATATGCTCGACGACGAGATGGAAACGTAGATATCGTATTAATAGGTAGTGATCGATGCTAAGTGCAGACTGTAGATAATTTTTTATTTGATCTTAATGGCTCTTGTATGTGTGTTCGTAAATTACATTTATTTGCCGCTCGAGTTGAAGGGTTGGTAACTTTTATCTGGTTGGGCTCATTCCGTGTCAAAACAACCAAAAAAGTAACTCGAGTCTGTTTATTTGGCATAATTTTCTTTCGCAAAATCCTCTAGCTGGTCTAGTAAAAATAAAGAAAAATTGCCATCATCTCGGCATGAGGGGGGGGGGGTGGACGACGACTCTAGAAATTGTCAAATAATAATCACGACGATTTTTTGTCAAACAGTTCAACTTCGAAGGCTCTAATTTCAAGATTGGTTATAGGCTTAGTATAAATCTGTTTACGTGGTTTTGTCGGTAATTCGATGAATAGAACAAATTGATATTTAAAATTTTGAAAGTATAAATTTGAACTTTCGACATGAAAGTTCAACTTTGTACGACGAGCATAAAGGTTGAAAGCTACCAATTAAAAATCTAAAAAATCGTCGTCAATAAAACTTTTCATGCTGGCTCATTCCATATCGAAACAACTCAAAAAGTTACTCGTGCTTTCTGATTTCGCTCAAAATTTTTTCGTCGCTTCCTCTCGGCAGTCTAGTGAAGGAATCACCGTTATTTCGGTCCTAATCCTTTAGAGGGATGCATGCGGGGGGAGGGGGGTCGTCTTGAGGGGGATGGCCCTTGTAATTTTCCAGCAATCGCGATTTTCCGTCAAACAGCTCAACTTCGAAATTTGCTAGACTTTGAATAAATCTGTTCGCGTAGTTTGGAAGATAATTAAAAAGGGGATTTGGAATCGATGGTTAAAATTTTAAAAGCTAAAAAGTTGAACTTTCGAGATGAAAGCTAGAAATGGCATATCGATTTTGACTAATTCGAGTATGCTGAGTTCGAATATCGGCCTATTTTCTCAATCCGACTCTTCGGTACTCACAGTTTTCAAATTTTTGGCGATTTAAAGGTCAGTTTACAGCGGTAGAGAGTCTGATCAAGAAAGTAAGTCGATATTCGATCTCAATGGCTTCGAATTAGTTTGAATCGATATAGGGTGCCACTTATTAAATAAGTAGAAAAAAATTTTCGTTCGTTTCACCGGGGCACCCCCTCAAAGTGTTCATTTTAGGTCCAAACAAACCCTCAAAAAATGTTGGATCAAAAAAAAAAAAATTTCAACTCGTGACAACTTTACCCTGAAGTTATAAGGTAAATGGAAAAAAAAATACCTCGGATCTTGATGAAATTTATGAAGGTGGTTGACTCTGATTTGAAAAGCCACCATATAAAATTGTGTGACTCTACTTCAAATGAAGCTATATGGCACCTCAAAATGGTCGTTTTTTTAAGAAACTCGTTTTTTCAAAAATGACAACTTTTAAGTCCCATAGCTTCACCACCACCGCCACCCCCCCCCCAGGTAGAGGTTTAGAATGTTATGTGGATGGTTTTCAATTCAGAGTCAAGCACTTCCGTAAATTTAATCAAAATCCGAGGTATGTCTTTTTTTCAGCTACCTTATAACTCCAGGGTCAAGTCGTCACGGGTTAAAATTTTTTTTTCAAGCCAAAATTTTTTGGCAGTCCCTTTGGACTCAGAAAGGAAATTTATAGAGAGTTCCTCGACAAAAACGTTCATTTTGAAAAATAAATGGCACCCTAATCGATATGCTATCAGTCATTTTCATCATTTTCCGTATTTTTCCATTTTTCCAGTGCTGAGGGGAGGGGGGCACTTGGAGGGGATGAATCCAAAAATGAGTGAATATTCACGCTCAGCGACCTTGAATTAGTAACATTCGATATGTCAATTTGTTTTTTCAATTTTATTGTATTTTGACCACGTTGAGGGGGCTGGTGCGGACGTTTAGAAAGGTCAGATCGAAAGAATAAGCCCATAATCAAACTCAGCGTCTTTGAATTAGTAGAAACGCATATGTCACTTCATTTTATTCTTTTTTTTTTAAATTTTGACCAAAATTAAAAACCCCTGTGTTCTCCAGGGGTGTTGAGATTCCCTTTTTAAAATTAGTCAGTTGAAACTATCATAAAAAGTTCTACTCATGGCAACTTTTTCAATTTCCTAAATGGAGGCTTTCGACCTTTATACTCTTCATGAAAAGTCGAGCTTTCATTACAAAAGTTCAAATTTGAACTTTCAAAATTTTGAACATCGATTTTAAATTTTCATCAAATTACCAATAAAACCGCGCAAACAGATTTATCCCAAGTCTAATCGATTTTGAAACATAAGCCTTCAATGTTGAACTGTTTGACGAAAAATTACGATTGCTCGAGCTAGCTCCCCTCTCTTCCAAAGGTTAGGACCTAAATGATGGTGATTTTTTTCACAAAAAATTTTGAACGAAATTAGAAGACACGAATTACTTTTTGGGTCGTTTTGATATGTAATAAGCCTGCTAGTTTTAACCGACCAATTTTGAAAATGGGATCTCAACAGCCCTGCCGGACATGAAAGAAGTTCTGAATTTTGGTCAAAATTCAAAAAAAATGGCAAAATTAAAGTGACGCATGGATTTCTACTAAATCGAGGATGCTGAGTTTGATTATCGGCTTATTTTTTTGATCCGACCTCTCCAACACCCTACCAGCAGCACCCTCGATATGGTAGAAAATTCAAAAAAATTGAAAAAATGGATAGACACGTCGATCGTCACTAATTGCAGGTCACTGGGAATGAATATTCACATATGTTTCGGGTTCATGTCTGCTAAGTGCACCCTCAGCCACCTGAAAAATGGAAAAATACTGGAAAATTATTGAAAAGTCACATGGCACATGGATTGTTAGTAATCAGGCATCGCTGAGATCGAATATCAACTTACTTTCTCAATTCGACTCTTCTGTATTCATATTTTACAAATTTTTGGTAATTTGAATGTTTGTTCGGAGCACGAGCGAGTCGGATCAAGGAAATAAGTTGATACTTGTTTTCAGCGATGCCGAATGAGTAACAATCAATCTAAAGGCCCGACTTACTTTTTGAGTCGTTTTGACACAGAAGGAGCCCGGATCAAACTTTGCTTCCTTTAAGAAAATTAAAAAGTTGAAACCGCACAAAGGCACATCTAGGACCTCTACTAAAAGTGTATACCAAATTTCAACCAGCTAGCTCAATTTTGAGGGTAGGTATCTGTTTCGCAATTTCGTAACCTGCAAGCCAAAACTACTCAAAAAAAAAAATACTTCCTCGGGGCTGTAAGGGTCGTGTTGAGCTAGAATAGTGCCGAAAATCTGAAACCTCCAAAAGACACATTTAGGATTCCTATCCACATCAACATATCAAATTTTTCAACTATTAAGCCTTTTTGAAGGCGAGACACGAATAAAATTGGCATTTTTCGAGGTCGAAAGGATAGGAAATCCGTACATCTCGCCTCCTCCTAAACACGATAAACGGCTGATTTTTGTAAATGATATTTGGTTCCCTGTTGATTGGCTCAAAAAGAAAAACAATGTTTGAGGTTTTTGTCCCTCAGCAACACCCCCCCCCCACCACCGCCAATTTCGGACAAAATTCAATTCTCACTCGTATATACCAAATGTCCCCTAAATCTATGCCTTCTGGCTGAATTTCATCGATTTTGTTCGGTATCGAAACAAGTGAATGATTTTTAGTTTCACGGGAGAAAGATTATAAACAAAAAAAAAAAAAAAAATATCTCGCATGCCCAAAAATGATCTAAATAATCTTCAAGAACCCGAAAGCGAATTTCGACGATACCTTTTTTTCGCCTTTATCGCTCTTAGGTTGACAGTCCATCACAATCTGGTTTTCATTGGCATTATGACGTAATGAAATGGGTCCGAAAAATTTTTGAAAATTCATTAACGAGCCTACAGTACAATTACTTCGGCTCAACTAGACTGACATAATCATAAAAAAATACATTTACTTTAAGTGAAATAACAAGCTGGGCTGGACACCATTTAAGCCACAAAGCGAACAACTTACATTACGGATGAAGTAGCCTAATGGTAATGAGTAGTTGAAAAAAAGAAAATGAACTTTTTATTAGCCTAACGAATTTCCATCGAATCGCTTCCATATACCTAGCGAGAAGCATGCGATAATTATTTCGGTTCTCGAAAACAGGGTATAATTATTAGCGTGAAATTTCCACGTTATGTAAAACGTAACGTACTTATTCGCATTCTACCGAAGTCGCACTGTCCAAAAGATGTCATTAATTAAACAATTTAAAAACTATTTTTCCTCATTTAGACAATTCGACATTGGCGCAGCGAATCTGTCTCATCAGTTTTGCTTGTCTTTCGGAATTATTTCCTGATGTACAGAAATAGTGACGGAATTCGTTGTACTCGTGGGTACTTTTTCTGATAATGATAACGATGATGATTGAACCGAGTCGTACAATCTTACACGTAATTATCTCCTGATAATGTAACCGTTTCGCAATTACAAAACCAGTTAATAAAACAAAGCTGTTTTTTCACCCTCATAAAAGGTACACTACTACGCAAGTGCATACAATAACCAATGCAATAACTAGGCAGCTAAGTAGGTAGTCCAGAGCACTTGTATAAGAAAATACATTTATAAAATACCCGCCAGAATGAAAATGGGAGACTTGAGTTTGAAATTCGATTCAAATTAAGCGAATATAAGTAAGAGAGCACCGTTAAGGTGGTGAGAGATTGCGACTAGCTCGGATATTGGGTTAATTTCATCCGAAGCTCGGTAGCCTACTTCTAACCTTTTGCGAGTCCGTTCACGTTGACATTTTCACCACTCGCACATCGTATACTTACCTACCTACCTACCTAACTACCTACCTACTGGTACTACTCGGACGTCAAATCGTAAATAACTCGCTCCGGATAAGAGTATACTGTGCGATAATAAACCGAGCTCTTAAAATTGCCACCCTAATCCTCGATGGAATTTTCATCAACGTTGTTGACGGCTGTTTACGACGTTCGTAGGTAGGTAGGTACCTAGTCTACCTATACAACCCAGCTACCCAGCTACTCCTACATATATAGCTGCGAAATAAGCGAAAATGCAATTACGATAAATATAACGTGCCCGTTGTTGTTGTTGTTGTTGTTGTTGTCGTCGTCGTCGATGTCGCCACTACCATCGCATCGTATTCTTATCGGGGTAGTTTTATATGTACCGCTCATTTCGCCGGTCTTAGCTGCCGGATTCTTAGTCCCTGTTTCGATGACTGCCCGCTCAGCAATTGGCTGTCTATTCACAGGGATTATTTTCCAGGGATAGAGATTATTTTCTCCGATACCCCCCTCCCCCCCACGGTTTGCGAAATTTTATTACCAGACGTGTACGGGTGAGTAATATGCGTGTAATAGGTACGCCGACGTATTGTTTGATTACAGAATCAAAACAGCATAAAGGTATTATTTTTAGCCTGTTATTTTTCGTCACCTACTGGAAAAGAAAACCACGCTATTATCGTTTATTGAGCTAAGGCGAGTACGAGGGAAGGGCAGGGATCCAAAAAAAAAATTCGTAACCAATGAACCCACTTTTTGGCACGTCAAATATTAATTCTTTCGATTTTCTATTTATCTCCCCTCACTACTCAACTCTACCATACCCCTACCGAAAAATTATAATAACTAACTCAGTTCGATGCCAAAAAAAAAATATATATTCTCAACAAATAATTTTCGTCACACCTCCTCAACATTTCAACTTTAAATCATAAAATCAACCAGGGTCAAAAAGTCTGATGTTGACGGGTAAACCGATGATGGCTCAACTGTGTAATGTACTATTAAATATCTGTCATTTTCTTAAACATATTTCCACTTAAAATCATAAATCAAACCGCAGTCAAGGTCAACTGTTTATGGATCAACCTTACACATCTTTAATTTTCCTCTACATTTCAACCTATAGCAATATAAAATCAACCAGGGTAAAGATCAACTAATTTTCTTCAACACTGAAGTCAATCCAGGGTCAAGGTGAACTGTTTACCGGGTCAACTTTAAACATCTTTAATTTTCCTCGACATTTCAACTTAAATCATAAAATCAACACGAGTAGAGATTAACTAATTTCGATTTGAAATCTTCAAATCCGTTCAGGGCTGAGCTCAGCTGTTGATGGGATAACTGGTGACGAAATTTCAACTCAAATCATAAAATCAATTCGAGGTAAAGGTCAACTTTCTTTAATTTTCCTTAATATTACAACTTAAAATCATGAAGTTGATCCAGAATCAAGGTCAACTGTTTATGGGTCAACTTTGAACATCATTAATTTTCCTCAACACTGCAACTTAAAATTATAAAATCAACCAGGGTCAAGGTCAACTAATATTTCTTGACATTTCAACTTGAAATCTCAAAATCAATCCAGAGTCAAGTTCATTTGTTGGCGGGTCAATGGATGACGACATTTCAACTCAAAATGATAAAATCGATTCAAGGTCGAGGTCCACTATTGACAGTTCAACTTCAAACATCTCTAATTTTCCTCAACATTTCAACTTGAAATCGTAAAATTCATCCTTCATAAAATAAGTCCCTCTGATGTTACATTTCTAATTTTTCTCAACGCTTCAATTTAAAATCATAAAATAAGTCCACTGATGTGATTCCAGATCAATAAAAATTTGTCCACCGATGTCAGTCTAATGATGACGTCATGCTGTTGATGGTCCACTAATAATATCTCTAATTTTGCCTCAGCATTTCAACTTAAAGTTATAAAATCAATCCTTCATAAAATAAGTCCACTGATGTCACATTTCTAATTTTTCTCAACGCTTCAATTTAAAATCATAAAATAAGTCCATTGATGTGATTCCAGATCATGAAAATTTGTCCACCAATGTCAGTCTAATGATGACGTCATACTGTTGATGGTCCACTAATAATATCTCTAATTTTGCCTCAGCATTTCAACTTAAAGTCATAAAATCAATCCTTCTTAAATAAGTCCACTGATGTCAGTCCAATGATGACGTCACACTGTTGACGGTCTACTAATGTCATCTAATGACGACGGTCAATTGTTGATGATCTTTCCAGAATGCCCTATTAAACATCTTTCGTTGTTAATATCATCGTATATGAGTATGGGTTACCCTGGGTCAAAATTTGGCGGAAGCAAGGGCGCTGAGGGGAAAAAATGCAAAAATCCTGAATCCACCGACAGAAAATCAAAAGTTGCATAAGATGTTCAAAAATCTGTATTTTATTTATGAAGCAGCGGGGGAGGGGGTCCCCCTTTTCAATTTCGAAGTTGAGAAAATGTCTCATGATATTTTAATTAGGACGAAATTACTACCGAATCTGAAACCATAGGGTCAAATTACCCATTATTCTGTACTGTACGCAAAAAAAACGTCAATTTTGAACTCTCCCCACATCCCCCCTCCTTATGAGATAGAGCCAAATGTGTGTCTAATGTGGAATCACAACTTCAAATTCTTAGTATTTTAATTACCCACACGAAAATAAAACCCATTTTGGATATACCCCTTCCCTCTTTTGAGATCCCAGTAATGAATTCAGAATCACAAAGTCAAATTACCGATATTTCGATACTTCACTCGAAAATATTGTCATATTTGGATCCCCCCCCCCCCCCCCCCCCCCCCCCAGAAAAAAAAAAAAAAAAAACCCCACCCCCCCCGCTCATTTCGGGGTCTTCGTGAAATTTAAGATTAAATCAATACCAGATTTGAAATAATAAAGTCAAATTATTTCATTTTGATACACCTTCCGAAAATATTGCCAATTTTCGATTTTGCCTGGTCTATTTAAGATTGGTACCAGATTTAGATTCCGAACGATGCAAAAAAATGAATTCTTCACTTTCGAAAGCTCCCACACCAAAATTCAAAATTTTTTTGCCCATACAATTTCTTCTGATAATACGTATCGCCATTTTTCATTACACGCTACACTGGCGCTCCTAGTGTCCTGATACCGGAGTGAAAATGAGTAGGTTAAATGAAAATGTACAAAAATTCGGTTCACCGTATTTCTTCCCTGCCTCCTTCGAATTACACACAGAGACTAAAATTTGACATATGATTTTAGTAAGTATCCTGGACACTCTTTGAAGATTTTCACTTAGGTTTTTGGCATTCTACTACTGAGTTTGTCCGAGCATATTTCCCCTACAAATTGAGCTAAAAAGTTGTAGCATGTAGCTTTAGCAGGGATCGTAGATGTCCTGGAGGGGGGGGGCAGTTTTTCAACTTCATTGCACTCGATCATAAGTCCCCTCTAAATTAATCTAAGAAGTTGAAATTTGGCACGCAGATTTAGTAAGGATCGTAATTGTACTTTTTGGAGGTTTTACCTCATTAGTCCGAAATCAATTTCCATCCCTATCACTTGAATAAGACAATCCACATAGCTCGGATGGAAATTAGGCTCAAAAAGTAAAGCGCTGTGATACTCTTTTTGAAATTTAAACTTTTTTTAAGCACTGAAATATACATTGGAAATCGATCTCAAAAGGCAATTTTTGCTCAGAGAGCACTCAGACTGATAATTTATCAAGTATGTTACTTACGTTATGATCTGTTGACTATTATAAGTTGAGTAAAAAAGTTATGGGTGATTCTTTTTCGTACATATTGAAAACATTTACATACCTGCAACAGATAAAACATTATCTCATTAGTATAAATAAATGTAAGCAACCATATAAAAAGCTATTGTGATTTCTACTGGCATATTGTTGAAGAGAACCCAGTTAGTGCCGACTGTGATCCAATAACGGTTGCGTGGAGGAGGGCAGTACCAAAGAAAATAATTTTTGAAGCCTAGAATACCATTGAGATAATTTTTGGGCATGCCAGATACATATTTCACTTACTTTTTTGCTTGAATTTCTATGTCATATTGTCAATGGAAACCAGGCTATTCTGGTCTATCAAGCTGCGCCCGATGAGGGGGAAATATTAACAAAATCAATTTTGGGGTCCTGAAAAACTCCAATCTTGGCCATGTCAAATATTTACCTTCATTTTTATCATTCGACCCCCCCCCCCCTCCTCCTCCTCCACCACCACCAAAAAAACTAAAAATCATATGCTTAGCTCAATATCGACCAAAATTAATCAAATTTGAGAAATAGACTTAGATTGATGTCGGATTTCATATTCTGGAATGAGGATGACCTCAGGTCAAAGTTCAGTTGAGCCCAAATCTGGGGGCAGACTGAAATTGCAAAAATCGTTTTTTTTTTTTTGAGCCAATCGATAGAGAATCCAAAGTTGAATATATTCAAAAATCAGCCTCTTAGGTTAATTAGGAGGGGAGATATGAGGGTTTTCTACATTTTTGACTTTGAAAAAGCACTATTCCCCCACCATCTTCCATCCAAATTGAACTAGAAATTTGCAATTTATTATGTAGATTTAGTATGGGGTCTTGGATGTGCCTTCAGGGGTTTCGACTTCTCAGCCTCGTCACACCCCCCAAAAAAGTAGTTTTCGGCGGTTTTTCTTATTCTGTAAGTTTGTTCTACGCATATATCCCCCTTGCCAAATTGGGCTAGGAAGTTGAAATATGGTACGTAAATTCAGCATAAATCCTAGAAGTGCTATTTAATGATGTCGACTTTTCAGTCCCCTTAACCACCACCCCCCCTCCTGCACCACCAACTCATCCGAACCGCTGATTAAAAATTTCTTCATAGTAAAATTCATCCTCTCGAATTCGGTTAGCACCAGCAGGCTTAGATCGGTGACGAATGAGTTGAGTGAAAATTCGATCATGGTCGAAATTTGAGTGAGAAAGTGGAGGGGAGCGAAATTCGCAAGCACTATTCATTTCGAACCAATCGATAAATAATTTAAAAAACTTCATCGAACAATTAAATAGGAAAATAAAAGTTTCCCTACTTTTCAACTAAGAAAAAAATTAAGTCTCTTCATCCTCAATATTAAGCTACGAAGCTGAGATACGTGAAATGTGTCATTCATGGGTGTGGACCCAACCCGGAATCCGCCCAAAACAGATTCAAAATTGGTACCAGAATCAAAATCGAAACGGAAACGGAAACGGAAAGCATAGAAGGTACATCTAGGACTGTATGACCCCAATTAAATCTACTTGCCTTTTCGAGCAGATCTCTCTTTTCAAATTGATTTTTCAGCCATTTGTTCGCTTTTTATTTTCACCTTGAATTGACCTAGCGGGTTGAAATTTGACATGTAGATTTAATGGTGCTGAGAGATATGCATTTTGAAAACTTTCGATTTTACGAATCTTCCAACAGTTTTTTTTTTAATTTTCCACTAAATTCTTGGGTCAACTTTTCTACACCGAATTAAGCTGAAGGACTGAAATTTCCATAAATATCTTTTGGATGCTCTAATTATTCACTTCAAAATTAACCTCCACGTTACGACTTATTGAGAAAAAAAAAGTCTTGAATCGATTTTTCCGCTCTTTGGCCTCAATTACCAAAGTGTTAGAAAATATACTACTGCATATTAATTTTTCAAGAGCATCCACCAATCATTCGTACGTACATCTACTCGAATTAATTAATACTCAGTTACATACATACCACTCGACAATGTGATAAAAAAATAAGTGTCAAAACACATCCTATTAATTATAAATTTCAAAAGCTCTAATTACCTAACTGGAACATATACGTATCACCACACATGCATAAATTGAAGAAGAAAAAGAAGAAGTAGGAACAAAAAAAAAAAAAAAGAAATAGAAACCCGTCTAAAATATCCAGGCTTCCGACTACTTAGGCCACGATAATAATTAATCCTTCCTTTAGAAATAATTAAGTATACTCCAACGAAAAGAAAAAAAATTCCGATCAAAGAAAAAAAAATACCATTAACAGCTTACATACACAAAGTATACGAAAACGTACACGCTAAACAGTCTTAATTATTCAACTTGTTGACAGAAAAATGTGTACAGAGTATTTAATTAATTAAAACTCGTCGTCGAAAACGACCTAGTCGAAATTTTGTGTTTTATTTTTCCATCCACATATATACATACACACATACCTACCTAGCTAGACCTACGTGTTCGGTACGAAGAGGGCATAAAATGGTGATACGAGTAAGTGTCAGACCACTTACATAATATCGTATTTTCATCGTCGTTGTAGAAATATCATACGAGTAGATTCGCTTCAGAGGTCCATAGAATGTTATTCAATGATATTCGAGGGTTGAAATTAAATTAACAAGTACCTAGATATCTGTTTCAGATCGTGGGAGGATACCCAATATTACACTACTACATAGATACGTCTACGTACTCTCCAAATACGTAGTTTTTTTTTTTTTTTTTTCTAAACCCTTCGAAGAAGTTGATGAAAGATGAGGAGGGAAATTTTCGTATGTTGATTTTTAATATGCTAACTACTTTTTTTCGAGACTTCGAACATCCATACATACATATTTTTAACGATGCGTTAGAAGGGTTTGGGATATCCAATCGTTTGTCTTCGTCAATTCTTCACTCTCACCTCTTACGTACGTATTTTACTCGTAGATATACCAAAGCAGGGTAAAAACCAACACTTCAATATTACGCATACGAAATCAGATTCACAGTATGTAATTATATAAAGGTAATAGCTATGGTATATCTTTACCTACACACTCAAACGACTTAGGTTAGGTGTACCTGTGTAGGTACGTCTAGCCTATGATTATAATGCTGATGGAAATCACTCGTTCGAATAGGTCTAGATAAGCAGAGGCACAACACATACGTACGATACGAGTACATCATTTTCGGCGTATTTTTAGCCTGATTTTCTATGTCATATTGGCAATGAAAACCAGGCTATTACAGTACATCGATCGACAGCAGATTGGGGGGGGGGGCGATGAAAAAAATCCGTTTTGGGGTCCTAGAAGACCATTGAGACGATTTTTAGCCATGTCCGAGTTAATTTTTGTTTCATATCATTTACTCCGCTCGATATCGACCCAAATCGCTCCAATATGGCCAATCGGCTCAGTTTGGCAGCCAATTAGATATATATGAGTGGGGATGAACTTGGGTCAAAATTCAATTATGCCCCAATATTAGGGACGGGATGCTGAGAGGTTAAAAACGCAAAAATTGTCCTTTTTTAAGCCAATTGATAGGAAATCAAAAGTTGTATAACATATCCAAAATTCAATCCCTTAAGTCAATTAGGAGGGAAGAAGTGGGGGTTTCCCCCTTGTGACCCAGAAAAAGGGTCGTTTCTCCCCTATCGCCCCCGCTAAATTGAGCTGGGAAGTTGAAAATTGGTATGCACAATTAGTTAGGGTCCTAGATGTACCTTATGGGGGTTCCGATTATCTAGCTTCGTTGCACCCCCTCCCCCTCCCAATACCCAAAAAAGCGGTTTTTTAATATATTTTTCTCATTTTTCTAATTTTTTCATTTTGTTTCTCGTAGTGGTTTTTTGGTAGTTTTTTCTTATTTTTTGAATTTATTTCTCGCATAACTCCCGTCCAAATTGAGCTAGGAACTTGAAAATTGGTATGCACATTAAGTAGGAGTCCTAAATGAACCTTTGGGGGTTTTGACTTTTTATCCCCATTTCACCCCTTCACGGCCTAAAATAAGTAGTTTTATGACCGTTTTTTTCTTATTTCTTGAATTTATTCTTCGCATAACTCCCCTCCAAATTAAGCTAAATAGTTGAAATTGGGTATGTAGAATTAGTTGGGGCCCTAGATGTACTTTATGGGGGTTCCGACTATTAAGCTCCGTTTCAAGGGGTTCCGACTATTAAGCCCCATTTCAACCCCCCCCCCCCCTCCCAAGACCCAAAAAAGTGATTTTTTGATAGGTTTTTCTCATTTTTCTAATTTTTTTATTTTGTTCTTCGTATAAGTCCCATCCGAATTGAGTTATACAGTTAAAATTAGGTATGCACACTAAGTAGGAGTCCTAGACTAGCTGGGGGGGGGTGTTCACTTTTCAGCAGCATTTCACCCCTTCATTATCTGAAATATGTGGTTGTTTGGCTATTTTTTCTTATTTTTTGAATTTGTTTCTCGCATAACTTCCGTCCAAACTGAGCTAAGAACTTGAAAGTAGGTATACACAGTAAGTAGGAGTCCTAGATGAGCCTTTAGAGGGTCTCGACTTTTTAGCCTCATTTCACTCCTTCACAGCCCAAAATAAATAGTTTTATGACCGTTTTTTTTCTAATTTCTTGAATTTATTCTTCGCATAACTCTCCTCCAAATTGAGCTAGATAGTTTAAATTGGGTATGTACAATTAGTTGGGGCCCTAGATATAGCTTTTGGACGTTCCGACATTTTAGATCCATTGCATCCCCTTAAATCCTCAAAAAAGTGGTTTTTTGATAAGTTTTTCTCATTTTTCTTATTTTTTGAATTTGTTCCTCGCATATAACTCCCGTGTCCAAATTGAGCTAAGAAGTTGAAATCAGGTATGCACATTTTAGTAGGGGTCTCAGAGCTGCCTTTTGGGAGTTTCAACTTTTCAACCCCATTTCACGCATTCGCAGTTCCAAATATTTGATTTTTTGGTCGTTTTTTTTATTATTTTTTCAGTTTGTGTGCGTGTACATTTGATTGGGACCGTAGATGCACTTTTTTAGTATTCTGACTTTTCAGCTCCATTGCACCTCCTCACCGTCTCAAAAAAAGTGCTTTTTCGATAGATTTATCTCATTTTTCTTACTTTTTGAGTTCGTTCCTCGCATAACTTCCGTCCAAATTGAGCTAGCTAGTTAAAGTGCCCTTTGAAGGTCTCCACTTCTTAGCCCCATTAAACACTTCTAGGCCGCATGTTTTTTTTTTTGTCCAATTCTCACGACGGGGTAACTCGTTACGAAAATCAGGCTGAAAAAGCACCGCAATGCGATGCTTTGATTTTCAAACTGGATTATTCGAAATTTTACGTGTTTGATTATTATTATTCGTATAGCAAGGTAGGAAGGGCACGTAATATGGTACGATTACCAGCATTAATGAAATATCCTACAGTGAGCTATACAAGTAGATAGGTATACGGTACGGTTAAATGCAAGATAGTAATTTTACCAGTACCAATGTATTGAAATACGATACGGTTCGATGTACCGCGCCATTCCGATGCCCCGTTCTCTTTCTTTCTTATACTTAAAACTGTTTATGTGCTGATTGATGAGACAAATTTCGGCGAAATAGCAATTTACCAACTACCCTGTCTGCACTGCCTCGCCCTGCCCTGCCTACACGTATATATTCATTACACTATCATACTCATCTTCCCCTCCTGTTTACGTATATTTCACTCTTTCGTACTTATTATTATCATCGGAAGGTATCGTACGATAACCTAATTCGTAGAACGTAGACGTGTAATAACATGCGTTCGTCCTGCCCTTTCGTACTCATCAATTCGTCAGCTTTGTTGGAAATTTTCCGTTTAACGAGTCGCAGTCGAAGAGTATTTTGAAATTTCGTCCAACCTACAAGATACACTCGGTAGATAGGCAGGTAATTGGTCAAACTTCAATGACCCGTTACGTGTCACTGGTTGACATCGTTTTACTCATTTTCTTTTCATTTTCAGCCACTTCATACCTTATACATCCATATTCCAAAGTGTCAAACAGGTATCTTCGCCTTATCGTACACTCGTACATTTCGTTTAATAGCCATTGTCACGTCGACCAGTAAGTAAAATTACACGATTTTCTCGATAATAAAAGATTTTCTCCCTCTCGCACGTCAACGTTTCCATCAACGTAATAATAATGAGGCGAAATGAATGAATGAAAAAAAAAAAAAAGAAACAACTAAATTAAATTAAATATGGAAAAAAATTATACGATACTAAATTTTTTATGTATGCAGGTAAACGAGGAGTACAGCAGCGTACACGCATATTACGAGCAGCATGCAAATACTGTGAACCAACGACATACTACAAAGCGCAGCAAGCAAAAGCGAAAAGAGAAAGAGATAATAGTGAACGTTGTTGTGTTTTTTTGTATTTGACTTCTGTTGACTTATTGTCATTGAGAGTTCGTTCAACTTGATGCTGTGCAGTGCTTTAAAAATGAATAAAAGAGCGTAGAGTGGTAAGTACGAGGACGATGACGACGATAGCTCTATCCGGCATAGCAGTCAGATGTTGTTAACGTCTTGGCCGCAGATAACTGTTTACGACAGAACAATCGCCGATCGCGAATAATTTATCATTGTCTTCGGTAGCCGTAGCCTCATAAGCAGGCTAGCAGGCTCCAGTCAGAGTCGTCTTTATATAGTGCAGTTGCACTCGGGTGCGTATTACCGAGTACCAACAAACGTACACTTTATCAAGCCTAAGCCTACAGCGAGACCATTCACTATCGATAATTGCACTGCTCTTCCACTGTGTTTCTTTCTACGATACCTTAATAATAAAGCGCCTATATACTCGAATAAGAGCAATGTTTTAATATGCTGGTTCAAGTACGATGTTGAAATGAATGATTGAAATTTTCACAAAAGCACATCTAAAACCTTTACTGGAGCAGCAAACCAAATTTTAACCGTTTCGTTCAATTCAGGTGAAATAGAAAAAAGAGAGTGAAAATGACGACGGTGGTACGATAGCGGAATAGGGGGAAGGGTGAAGTCGGATCCAGAAAGTAAACTGATATTCGAACCCAGCGTTGTCGAATTAGCCGAAATCGATACCCCACACGCTCATATGATTCTTCCCTTCTTGGTAAATAGAGGGGAGAGGGAGGGGGAGTACCCGAGAAATGAGCATATGTGTACTTCTATATCGAAAGGGCCCATTCTGTCGGTATGGAGTTAAGACCATGGGGCAGTAGTGGGATGAATTCCGGTTGTAATGGTCCAAACTCGAGGTCTCTAAGTCAAAAATTCGAATTTTTAGAAATTATAGAAATTGACTTTTGAAAAAAGTGAGTTTTGAGAAAAACAGCTTTGAAGTTGAGGTACTACATTTTTTGAAAAAAAAAAA
>FIZR01032435.1:0-11624 GCA_900060175.1 Ferrisia virgata | reverse complement strand
CGGGAAAATGCAGGCGAGCCAAGATCCTCGCAGCAAGGTATGGCAGCCTACATCTCCTTTGATAGGCTGACTTAACCACACTTGCTTCAATCCCTGATCTACGCAAGTGTCTTAACAACCTCGGCTAGGCGAGGCAGGGCCACGTACCAAATGCTTACTAAGTATCTGTCAACCGAATCCTTTATGTAGAGCTATGCTTGCGAACGAGTCGCGCAGAGGCCCGTAGGACACTAAAGATACCGTTCGCCAGCCAAATGCCAGCATACACCAACATCGGCTCTGACAGACCCGGACCTTCTATAAGATCGGTCTGCGGATGGCACGCCTTACTCTGAAATTCCTTAACCCCACAAAATAAAAAATAAAATCGACCACAGGCACCCGGGATAGACCACCTACTCCCTTAATTTACACACACACACCTTTAAACACACCAAATCATACTAGTGCGCCATATTCCCTAATGTTTAACCAGCGAATCCGCGGCAATTAACTACTACTGAAACACAATCCTTCATCTCATCCTACACCCTTTGGTTAGTGCAAACCTTGACTTGTGGCCATGGTATCCCAGATTTGGACAAAAAAATCTTTCAAAAATTTCTATAAAAATTTCACTGTAAACAGATTTTTTATCAATATGCATATAGCTTTTCAAGAACAATTGAAAATTTTCTCATTAAAATTTTTCCAACGCAACCATAAATCATTTTCAGTGAACCAGATTAAAACATTGTAAAGGCGAATGAACGATCAAATTTCTAAAAAATATGTTTGAAAAATTGAACAGGATAACCACATAGGGTTTGTGCACATTTTTAACATGAAAAATTTCAATAAAAACTAGTGACTTTTCAACATGTTACCTTTGAATAGTTACCGCTGAAAATTGGTTGCTAAAAGTATGCCGAAAAACAAGATTACCCATTCTCTGGGAGACTCGCATCATATTTATTCGAAGACTTCCGAAAACTCCAATCAGGAACAACCACTATGATCAAAGTGTTTCATTTTCAAGTTCTTAGGAAGTCATCAACCTTCACTGCAAATGTTGTATAGAACAAGAGTAACAGGACTTAGCAAAACACATTTTCAGATTAATTTTCATGTACATAGTGGTTACAAGTAGTACAACAAGTGTACAAAGCAATACACAGTTCAAACTGATTCAAATAGTAACCATATTGAAGTAACACTTACAATTAAAACTGGCAAATCCAAACAAGGAACTGGTACTTGAATCTGGTATCTATGATTTGATGATGCATCCTGTCTACTGCATTGTTATTGCTACGAAGTAACAACATCATCTGTTGCCTTACTTTTCTAACTTTTAAAATATTACTCCACAATCTAGGTATTTTTATACTACAGCAATATAACAGTACACGCCAATAAAGCAAAATGTGTACGATTGCAGCAATTAGGGCACCGAAGCCAGTCTTGTTTAGTTTCGATTGAGGGTTAAATGGCGTTTAATTACAAAAATAATTGAAGCTGTAACATTTTATTTTAGATGAATTATAAAAATGAAAGTGCCTATGAAAATGTAATTTTACTACAACTGATTTTGATTGTCGTTAAATATGATTTACTATTTGAACAAGAGTTGTTTAAGTTGCCTAACCTGGATTATTGCAGATATTTTACACTTGTATAAGAAATGTCTAGCAGTATTATCAAAAATGACAGAATAACATCAGGCAAATGGTTGGCGAGTGAAATGAATAAACTTACCATTTGAACCAGTGTTTGTTGCCGAAGTTGCCCGAAGTAGATTTATGCAGACATTTTACTCTTATGTGGAAACGTTCACGTTTTGGTGTTTTGTAATAATTGAGAAAAGAACGAAATCATAAGACTTCGGATGATTGATGTGTCTAGGAGGGGGTATCCGGACCTTGCGAGCCCAAATATGCAATCAGTATTGCGAATTGATCCAAGGTTTTTAAGATATGCTTTTCTTGAAGTAAATTTTGAGCACAAAAGCGACCTTATTTAAAAAAACTAGCGAGCTATGGGAAAACTGATTGCAGATATGAATGTCCCAGGTCGGAATACCCCTTCCCAAATACTTTGTGTCGATATCTGACAAAAAAATTCTCAAAAAACACTCAAGGTTTGTTCATTTTAAGATTTTTGAAAAATCAAGGTAAAGTTGATTTTCGACTTAGTCGAGGTCGTTGATAAAGAGCATGGTATTTAGTTTTTGATGCTCGAACTCCCTTTTTTGAAATACAAGAAATTTTACTTTCTAAAAATCTTGAATATGCAATTTTCTCAAAAATTGTGAATTAAAACTCAAAGTTGGATGTCAAATTTGAAATCAGCGGACCCAAATTAGCAGAAATCGACATTAAAAGAACCAAACTTCGATAATTTTTGAAAAAATGCATCATATTTTGATAATAAATTTTGCGCTTTAAATGTTACACCAAGTATGAAATTTATTTAACACCAGTGTTTTCAATATTTCAAAAATGTCATTTTTCTCACAAACTAAGGGTTTCTTATTCGATTTTTTTTTCTCTATATTCTTGTTCAGGGACCTCCAAAACTTCCGTGACCAAAATTCCAGCCATATTAATTCTTGACTTCACTTTCGTCAGGAATTTCGATGTTTTTTACAATCCAATATAGCTGAAATGTTGGTCACGGAGGTTCTCGAGATCGCTGAACTAAAATATGGATAAAAATTCTAATAAAAAACTTCTAGTTTTTGAGATATACGGCTCTATTTCGAAATGAAAACTTCGTGTTGAATGAGTTGCATACCTAGTGCAAAATTGAAGGCGCAATTGATATTTTTTAATCAGTCATATTTTATTAAAAATTATGGAATTTCAACGTGGTCAACGAGGATTACCACTAATTAGAAGTCGGATAATTGCGATTTTAATAGTGGTAATGTAATTACTTTTCATTTTTCTTTTATTTTATTCATTTTAAATAATTGTTTAAAATTACTGAAGGAAGCTACTAGAATAATGAGTAGACGTGTTTTTTTTTTTTATGATAATTGATTAATTAATAGGTAGCGTAGTAACTTTTCTTTTTTTTTATTTTGCCAATTTTAAATAAGTCCATATTTGTACGTGCTTAATAAACGAAGTCTGAAGATTCCGTAAATAGACAATCAGGTAAATAGTAAATGATATCTCAGTTTGCTGATGATTTATGTTTTTCTTTTTATCTGTTTCCGTTGCAGTTACTACTCATTTACTCACTTCGGTGTTGTGTTCATTACGAGATGACTATTTGATGGTATTTCAAGATTAATTTTCGTTTGTAATTTTAAAATATTCTATATTTATGGCATCATTATTATCTTTAACATGAAAACAAAATATTGTTTGAAATATTCACGAGCTTTAATATAGCTGTATTTTATACCTGCTTCTGTAATATAAATTATATGGCCTCCAAATGGGAGTAGGATCCATTTTCTACTCCAACTCCTAGTCGCACGTCCACGTCGTGGGGGCTGGCACCTCACCGTTCTAGCATTGCACTTGGCTAGTTCGGTGTGCTAACGCGACAGGGGGCGTACTTCGCATGGTACGTTAATTTCGGCCCTTTTAAAATCATTTTTTTTAAATTTTTTTTTCATTTCATGTTGAAAATTAACTCGCGGTGTTAGTTGTTTGGAGTCTCCTCGTACGATGTCATAATTTGTTATGCTAAGTACGAGAAGGATACGAATGGCGGTCTACGGTCTTGCTGCTGGGGATATCGGTCTCCATACCAGACCCAGTAGTCAGCACGGAGCACGTTGATCGATCCCGGTCCACCCGCCTAAGTGAGCTTTACTCGCAAGTCTGGCCTTTTTTCTTTCTTATCGTCGGCGTCTTCGAAGCCCGGTAGAAGATTATTGAAGCTCTGCCTGGCTTCGAATTCGTCAAGCAAATTGAATACGATTCCTACCGGACGATCTGTTTGGTAACGCGATCCGAACCCTTAGGACAATGTACGATATCTTCGCATCCAGATCGCGTAAATTCCAAATGTAAAAATTCCAGTTACTTCGAAGACCATCCGGTACAAGCATATTTGGTTTGCTTGGCGGATTCGAAGCCAGGCCAAATCTTCGATTAAGGAGTTCTGCCTGGCTCCGAATACGTCAACGGTAAGGAAAAAACCCATACTTGCGAGCAATGCTCGCTTGAGCGGGTGGACCGGGATCAATCAGCGTGCTCCGTGCTGACTACTGGGTCTGGTAAGGAGGCCAATATCCCCAGCAGCAAGACCGTAGACCACCATTCGTATCCTTCTCGTACTTAGCATATCGAATTAGTAAACAAAATATTACGAATGTACTATCACGATCCGTGATAAAAATTCATGCTCAGTCAAGACCGCAATGTGTTAATTTTCATGAGATTTTCTTTGATCTCGCTGTAAGTATGATGATAAGTTTACTGTCTTAATCTCATTTAAGTAGGATTAACAGCATTCTCAGATGTATGATAAAACAATACATCAAATCAAAAATGAAGCATGTAACAAATTTTAATAAATGAACTACTTACCTGTTACAATGCGATAAAGAATGAACAACAAACAGGAGTACAGCTTTGGTTACACCAGAATGCATTTGAGTTTTCGTTGAGCTAGCTATGGCATTATCCATTTAGAATCTCGATCAGCCCAGTTTGTAGAATACCATCAAATAACTTCTGAAGTAGAATTTGGTATGCTATTAGGTCAACAGTGGGTTAAAACGAAAAGGAATAATACTTAGGTAATAATAAAATTTAAATCACATCAAAACTGGAGCACACAATAAGAAATGCTAACGAATACCTGCTGATTCCATTCATCCTCTTTGTATCCTTTGTACTGAGATTGAGAGTTCTGCATACCTATCCACCTTTATTTGAAAATTTTATTACCCACAAAGAACACTTGCTGTGATTCCATTTATTCTTTGCACTGATACTAGAACCCATTGAGATAGATTTTGTAGAATTACCACCCGCATATTGTAATTCTGTAACCATGATGAATCCCTGCTGCGAATATTATTCTTTCGTATTGAGTAATAATTTGATTATTTGATATGGAGGCAATCAATAATATTTGTCGGCTCCTTGGCTTCTATGAAGATTTTCTGGATGATAATGATAGAATACTGTCGGAAATAATGCATAATCTTTCTAAAATTCGAAAAGGATTAGACAAGACTATGAAATAAATTATCGATAATAACCACAAAAGGTCAGGTCCACACTTCTCATCTGCTCTAGAACTCTTGTTGGGGAATGAAGAGTATCCAGAATTTGCAATGGTAGCAGAACTAATTTCGGAGATCTAGAGTTTGCAATGGTAGCAGAACTAATTTTTTTTAAATATGGAAAATTTAACAATGTTAGGTCTAAGGTGGTAGTATATTACTTTACATACTTATTATTTTATGCAAAAAATCATTAGTGCATATTTTGCCTACATTAATTAACAATTATTGAAGGGGCTGGTTAATTCAAATAAAATAATTCTGATTTTTTGTAAGTACCCAACCTATGCAGCTATGGCTACTTATAAAGCAGTTTAGCTCCTTAAATCAAGGGTACTAGAGGTTCTTTGTGGCAAATAATAATTACCACCAAGTGGATCATGTGGTATAAATAATTTTTAAAAAAACTTTTGTCTGCTACCATGCGTGGTTTGTTGCCTGCAAGTTTACTCGCGCGTTTAAATTATTTTCATCATCAGTTTCGAAAAATAATTATATCTATTCATAACCATTTACAGGTTTTTGTGATCTTATAAGATGAGGTTTTCGAACATTAACAATTCATCTTTAAAGAAATAATATGTTTCTGAAATTGATAGGATGTACTACATACATAAGAATACCATTCATTTAAATTAAACGTATCAAATAATTTTAATAACTTGTGATATCGAATGTAAGTAAATTGAGAAATATATTTTCAAAAAACATTAAAACGAATACTGGTGAATGCGATATAAACGTAAAAACATGGCACAAGGTTCTCTTGAAACATAAAAAATAATAATAAAAAAATGAAGATATAAAACAAAGAGCGCCTTTTAGGCGGATACAAAATTGCTCGCATTTAAAACAATCCTTCGACGAGTCCCGTTTCAGTGTTCAAATCGATATCGTAAATACATGGTCTGATAGATAATCCGGGCATCTTGCTTATCTAAAATTACAAACACACACACACAGGAGTCAATTATAATCTATTTCTTGATCAAATTAATTCGAAATTTGCTCAGGTGGTAAAAAATAAAAATACCGTTCCAGCGATAATGACGATAAATCCAGCTCCTGCTGACAGATAGGCGTCTTTAATAGGTAATGTGTAATCGGTCGGTACTCCTTTTAGAGCAGGATTTCCACTCAAGGATAAAGCTGTCTTTGCCATACATACGGGTAGATTTTTATATCCCTATGGTTCAGATGAGAAAGTAATGAAAAAAATTAATTAATCTCATTCGAACGTTGTGAAAAAGCTCGTTTATGAAATTGATAAGGTGAAAGAAAAATCAATATATTACTTTTTCTTCGAATGTTTTCAGTTTATCTAGAACTGGCTGCGGGATATCGACTCCTACCGACCCGTACATTTCAACAGCTACTTGTTTGATCTTATCAGCTAATGAAATTTCAGCATCATATAGGAAACTGCGTCAAAAACACATACAGCGATTAATCTTTATAAATATTATAAAACTGTGATATTATGATTACACTTTCTCTTTCTATTCAAATTATGTATTAGAAAAATTATTAATTACGTACTGGAAATTATTGCTAGATTCGCTAGCTTTGATGACCGCATCAGCCAAATCTAAAGCACCGGCCCCGCCGAGTAACCAATGCGAAGATACTACAACATCGAAGGCACCACTTTGAGAACATTCTTCTTTGATAACGTTCCATTCAGCTTCCGTATCAGTTCTAAGTAAAAAATATTTATTTACAGCTTTTGCACGTGACGTAGATAAAATCAAAAGGTAGTAACAAGAATGGTATATCTTACGACATCGAATTAATAGCCACAACAACAGGTACGCCGTGTTTCTGAGCATTGGAAATATGTTTCTTTAAATTCTCGCATCCTTTACGAACCAGTTCCAAATTTTCCTACAAAAAAAAATATTCAAAAATATTAAAATAAATATTTTCGTGAATAAAAATCTTGGCAACGTTTAGTGAAAGTCGCATACTTCACTATATTCCGGTTTCAATGGCTCGCCAGATACGACAGGAGGTCCACCACCGTGCATTTTAAGGGCTCTTACAGTAGCTACAAGCACCACAGCATTAGGCAACAGTCCGGAGTATCTGCACTTGATGTTGAAGAATTTTTCCATACCTAGAAACAAAATTGATAAGAATTAAGATAGATACGCCAAAGTAATATGAGGAAGAGAGGATTTACAATGCATCATTTTTTCGTACCGATATCAGAACCAAATCCAGCCTCAGTGACTACAAATCCATTTTGACCAACGAGTTTCAATCCAATTAAATCAGCTATTATGGAGGAACATCCGTGAGCGATGTTGGCAAAAGGTCCAGCGTGTACCATGACTGGTGTTCCTTCCAGCGTCTGCATAAGTGTCGGTTCGATAGTGTCACGAAGTAATACAGCTAGTGCTCCGGTGGTTCCCTAAAAAAAATTACCATATCCAATGATTAGAAAATTTTTTCAAAGTAGTTTGAATTATTGGTTTAGAAAAGTTGCGAACATAAGTATTCCTTGGCTGGGAAAAAGTAATCAGATGAAAACATTTCTCTCCTCCCATCAACGGAACATCATAAAAAAATTCATCTTTGCTCATTTAAGATGAGCTGAGGGCGAACCAGTATTTACGAAAAAATAGGCCAAAACTAACCAAATCATCGGCTGTGATATCATTTCCTTCGGTATCTTGAGCGACGATAATTTTCATCAATCTTTCTTTTAAATCGGTTAAATTCTTGGATAAAGCCAATATAGCCATAATTTCGCTAGCGACCGAAATATCGAAACAGGCATCTCTAGTGAAATTCTTTTCTGTAGCAGATTTTCCAATGGTTATTTCACGAAGGAATCTATCATTGGTGTCGACCACTGAAAAATAAAAATCGATTAATATACGACGAATAATATAAGACAAGGAAAATGTATTCAAAGATTAATACCTCGATTCCACGAGATCGTTTTACGATCGATATTTAACCTCGAAAATCTTCTTATTTCGTCCTCAGTCAACGAATCCGGATCAGTTTTATCGATACCTAATCTTTTTAATCTTCGTAACTGAATAGCAGAGAACTTTCGAACACCTTTGATTTTAGGTACAAGTCTGCTATATAAACCATCGTCTGTTTGAGTACTTTCGTGAAAGCATCTAGCGTCGATTTGAGCAGCCAATAGATTATTTGCGGCTGTGACCGCGTGTATATCTCCAGTCAAGTGAAGATTGAATTCTTCCATCGGTATTACTTGAGAATATCCACCACCGGCAGCTCCACCTGATATGATCGAAGTAAAATTATATCAACAGAATTTCACTTCATAGGTGTAAGAGCAGGAAACCATAGTGAGTACCTACCTTTGATACCGAATGTTGGACCTTGAGAAGGTTGCCTAACACAGGCTACAGCGTTTCTTAATTTATGAGCGGCTAATGCTTGAACTAAACCAATAGTTGTGGTACTTTTACCTTCTCCTAAAGGTGTTGGAGTAATACTGCAATTATATAAACATAATATAAATCATTAGCGTAACAATTTATAGGGTAGGAATTTGTAGATATTGTGATTTTAAACGCTCTTGATCAAAAATTTACCCAGCAACTACGACGTATTTGCCATTAACTTGGTTCGATAAACGGTTCAATATGGACAGGCTTACTTTCGCTTTCTTCGTACCATACAATGAGATTTCAGCCGGTGATAAACCAATTTCGGCGGCTAAATTACCGATGTCTTTTGGTATCTGAGATCTAGCTACTTCGATATCACTGTAAAACAATTCAGAAACTCAATACGTCGTATAATAATTCTATGTATGTCATACAAACATATTTATATTACCTCGGTACCGGGCGAATGTAATGTAACGGTAAAGGAGCGAGATTCCATTTATTATGAGCCATCAGATTCAAAGCTCTTTGAGCTGATAATACTGTATTCTTCATCAGCATAGCTACGGTCATCGGGCCTACTCCTCCTGGAACTGGTGTAATATAACTGGCCACTGGTAAAGCCTCTTCGTAGTTCACATCTCCTAATAATCGTTGACCACTCTTCCTTGAAATATCTATAGATAGCACAAACAAAAATGTAAATTTTTTAAACAATAGCTATAAAGAAAACGTCGCGTTATTTCACCTTCGGTAGCGTTGATTCCGCAGTCTATCACTACAGCTCCTTTTTTGATCCATGAACCTCTGACGTAGTACGGTTGTCCAATGGCTACAACGAGAATATCAGCATCGTTGATCTAATGATAAGGCAAGAATAACAATTAAAGGGAAGAAATTACAAAACAACGATGCTAATAACAAGGAAATACACTAACGAGGGTATGAACTTTTTCAGATTTCGAATGGCATACGGTGATAGTAGCGCCTTGCCATTTTAATAATTCTGATACCGGAGTACCGACGATTTTACTACGACCCAAGATCACCGCTCGTTTACCCATTATATTGATACCGCTCCTGAAATAGACGAAATAGAAAAAACTTTAGAATATAGATTGAAAAACATAACGTAGGCGGGAGCAATTGAACCAAACACGATTGATGTTTCTAGTCTGATTTCTGTAGTACCTTCTGATCAACTCTAAAATTCCATTCGGTGTACAAGGAATGAAACCAGACAAATCTCCAACCGCTAGTTTACCTTGGTTAAGAGTATGTAATCTGAGATAACACAAAATAATTATTTTACCGTTGAAAATTTCCCAAGAGGAATACAGTAATGATTAAATTTACCCATCGACATCTTTGTAAGGTGAAACGGAATCCGTTATTAAATTCGAATCTACTGGATTATCGCAATCCAGTGGCATTTGCACCAAGATACCGTGAACTGTTGCATCATTATTCAGATCTCTGATCAGATTCAGAATCTATACAAAACACAATGATAACTTTTTGTTAGTACTCTACGATTCGAAGTAATTTTTATAAATAGTAAATATTTACTTCGTGTTGATAAGTATTCTTAGGTAAATTGAATTTGGTAGCTTTGATTCCAATATCTTCGGCAGCCTTCATCTTCGTACGAACGTATACGTTAGAATCTTGCCGACCACCAACTTGAATCACAGCTAATCCAGGCCTGAATCCATTATGATTATTTATCATCTCATTAACTTGTTTAGTAAGAGCGTCTCGTATCTCTCTGTAAAATTTGTAAAATTAATTTAAAATTGAATTAAATAAACGAAACACACAAACTTCTAAAGTAACCACTTACTTGGCTATAGCGGTGCCTGAAAGTATTTTTGCGTTGACGGCTTGCGCTTCGGCCATGATTGAATATCGCCTACCAAAAAATAACGTACAACGAATTAAAACCATGATCAGTACTACTCTTGACAACTGAGATAGGATACTGATTTTATGATGAACCATTTCTCAAATGGATGATGGTAAACTCGATATTGTAAAATAATTATCTCGGTTGTAAGAGTCGGCTTTTGTATCACATAAATTAATTATACTTACGGTGATAAAAATCTTCAAAATGGATACGTTCAATTGAAAATTTCTGATATTATGATAGTCCGAAATTAGACGAAAATAATTTGCAGCACAATATTACTTACACCGGCACCGTGTTAATGAAATTTTTTTTCAGTTTCTTGATTTAACAGCTTTATCGTACAACGTTATCGCTTCATATCAACTTCAATAAGTATACTAATTCGATCATCTTCGTAACTTATTATCTAATCTGTTAGGTGAAAATAAAAAAATAGACGTATCAATGCGAACGAACAAACTATTAAGATAACGTTATAATTATGTAATACCTGTTGATTCTCATGAGCGCATTTTACTAGTCAGAAGCATCAAAAACACACATCATTTCGTATCAAAGAGCAGACCTTCACTGAGAATTATCAATTCAGAATTTAGTATCAACCATTTAACCAACGTGAACTTCTCTACAAATGCTACTTACCCTTCCTCATGGGTTTAACCCATACATGACCATGTGGGGTATATATGTACCCCAACAAGTAACACTACATACAAGACCATGTGGGGTATATATGTACCCCAAATACAAGACAGCACAATTTTAGTTTCAAAAGCAGGTAACACTGAAAGCTACAGAAAGACTATACTAGTAGAGTTATTTGATGCACAGGTAACACTGTTCACTGCATACGCGCGTTTCAGGCTGCTACTCACTTGCTATTGCGCTTACTACGATCAAGATACCTACCATGGTGTCTAAAAAGTTGCATACTCACCCATGTGTCATTTATTTTTTTCTCGAAAATACATTTGTTAAGGAAGTTCGAAAAAAGTTATCTTACTAAATTTCTATATTTCTGAAGAATGGTTTTAATTGCGGTTTTGATAACATTGTACGCAAACTCCTCGTCGATGTTGAGCGCAGATAGGACCTCCACATCGAT
>FIZR01032432.1:0-24216 GCA_900060175.1 Ferrisia virgata | reverse complement strand
ACCAAGATATGCAATTTTCTTTATAACAATAGAAAAAAAATAGAAATCTGATAGGTGGAGGACGTTTCTATTAAAATTAAGAGCTCATACGTGGAGAGAATTTTTTTGAGGTGTCTACCAACCAGTTTTTCAGGGTACCAAGTGAAAAAAAAATAATCGTTTTTTTTGACCCACCCTAATGTACCCACCTTGGAATCAATGAGTTTTTTCACGTGCATTTTATACGATTTCAGATTTACTACAGGGGGTTTCAAAGGGGGGGAGGAGGAGGTATCAAAGAAAACCAGGATAGTAAGCTTTATCAATCTCCCACTGATTTGATATGGAGTAGGTGATGGAGTACGTATAAAATCTGTTTTGAGGTTCCAGAAGTCTATCAAAACCGTTTTCAGGCACGTCAAATGTGTACTTATTTACCTACTTGATATACTTTTTTTTTTCAATGAATACTTAACTCATTGCATTGGGTAAATACCAACCTAAATGGACTGACTGAAAAATCTCACTTTTTCTCTATTTGAAAATAAGCTCAAAGAGAAGAGTTACAGCCCCTGTAACCACCATCCTTGCATGCTCCACTGATGCAGAATGTTTGGTCAAAATTCAGTGATATGTTCAAATTTAGGGTAGAAGGTGCCTAGCAGAGAATCAATCAATACAGAATCAAAAGTAGCATAATATATCCTTTGCCTATCCAAAAATCAGCCTCCTAAGTCAATCAGAAGGAAATATGCGGAGGTTTACCTTTTTTGATATGAATAAAAAGGTGGAGATTCCAAGCATAACTTTCATCTAAAATTAAGGTAGGATCTTAAAATATGGTATGTAGATTCTTTGGTGTACTTTGGCATATTCGATGACATGCCTAGATTGCCTATATTGGTCATCTACCTTTCATGATAGCGAGACACTCAGCTGATGAATCAATAGGGACTACTTTCCGCTCAAACACTCTTCAAGCCTTGAAACAACCATCGCTTAGTTGCAAATATGGTAGGTGGACCCAAGAACTCATCCCAGATGTATCTAACTGGCTAAATTCCAACTTACCTTACCTCTAGACTACTGGCTCTGCCAAGCAATCTCCAATCATGGATGCTTCAAATGTTACTTATTCATACACCGAAAAAGCAAACTCTAAACTCTGCTCAAACTGCAAACTTCCAGAAAACACTTATCATGTAATTTTGATCTGTACTCGATTGGCTACTGCACGTCACAATGGAATACTTAATGTATTCAACAGAGGACATCAACTATTCATGTGATCAGCAATTCTTCAGCTATAGAAACGTGGCCAAGGGGATGATTTGGGCGTCCGAGCCACACCCTTGAGGTCGAAATGCTTGAAAATTTTTTACATTTATTCTACGTTTTTTTTTTAACTCTTGAAAATGCGCTTTTTGATCGTTAAAAGTCCATTTTTTCAAAATTTCGCCCTGGCTTCGCTCTGACGTACCATTTAATTCATTTTTATAAAATTGGACCCAAAGAATGGTACACAAAAAAAATAGAGAACCTCCTCCTTTGAGCCACTCCTGGCTGCATCACTGGTCAGCTATAACAAGGAGAGAGAACAAACCCAAACCAAACAGGCCATCATCCCCAACATTAATGCTTAAAGAGGCCTGAAGAGAGACTTTGACCATGGAGGTATGAACAACCAAAGAATCTAGTGAAGAAAAATTGTCTTAAATCACTGTTTATAAAATGAACCATGGTTTTCCACAAAAAAAAAAAAAAAGATTCAGTATGTGCACTGATTTTTAACCTTGTTGTATCTCCTTGCATTTCTAAAAAGTGATTTGTGGTTAGGTTAGGTTAGATTTTTGACATTCTTCAAGTTTGGTCTATACATATATGTCCTTTCCAAAGTGAGCCAACAGGTTGAAATTTGGCATGTGGTTTTGTTAGGAATGCTAAGTGTACCTTTTGGAAGTCTGTACTTTTCAGTTCTATTGCAACCTCTCATAGCCTCGAAAAAGTAGTTTTTTTGTGTGCTTTATTTCCATTTTTCAGGAGTGTCCTGACCATATGAGCAAACAGATTGAAAGGCATGTAGAATTATGAAGAGTACTAGTGATAAATGTTTTTTGGATTTTGGAAGTTCAGGTTTTGAAACTCCTGTAACTCTGTCCCTGAAGCTCCCTTTTTAAGTTACCTTCTCTTCCAGTTCCATTCTTTGAGCGCAAAACTTCTAAGATTCTGCGAAGGTATGAGAATATCTGCTGAAGGAAAATACTGAGAGATCTTCCAGATTATGTAAGTAAATGAATCCTGTGATAGTTGAAATCGTTTATTCATAACCAAGTGTCAGTAATACTATAAACGACGAATGTTTTTTTCAATGAATAAAACCTGAATGAAAATTGTCCAAGTAGTTAAATATATACATACCTTATTCTGTAAAAGCTACATAACTACATCTTTGAGAAGAGAAAAAAAAACTGATGGATTTTTTCCGCATCATTTCACCTGCAGCAGTCATGCAGGTTCACGCCGTATCATGTCAAGTACTTATGTGTGGACAGTTGGACACTAGCTGGTCATGCATATCTTCATGTACTCGTAAAACATTATTGATGGCTATTCCATCATGTGGGTACATTCTTTCTTAGCCAGCTCACTATCACTTCGTATCCATACTTTCTCATTGATGATTAATTCGTTGGCGTTGCAATGTAGAGCGATTCTCGTACACTGTGTACAAATCGCGTAATGTACATAATAATTACTTAAGCTCGCTATAGCGATTACACCTACGTATAAACACGGTGTCTTTTTTCTGGCACGCGTTTTTTTTTTCTTCTTCGGCCTTTTGAGTTTACATTGGCCTTATTTACGTCTATACATACACGAATCGTGAGTACCCCAATCCTGAATTAGGCTGCACAGAACTTATGAACATGTACGCAGCCCTCCCTTTCTTTTGGTTGGCGTTCATTGCACTTTTCATTTACAAAACGAGAGTGCTAAATACGACCCGAGTTTTTATAATTGTTTACGGAAACGAGCATCCTTTTTTAAATCAGGCGTTCTCTTTTTTTTATACACCATTTATCTCGTACACGTATAAGTTCGTGTATGTGCTGTATCTACGTATATATGATTCGTACATAGCTCTTGGTATGCTGTATCTTGCTCTAGAAATTCCTTTACTCCACGTGTTGATGCTTCTATTCGTCTACCTTGTATACTTGATGGTGTTATGTATTAGTTGGCTCGCTCGATCGTTTATGTACGTACGAGCTAACGAATAAAATTCCGATTTTGCCATTATTTGTTGTTTTTAAAAGTACGCTGTGATGTCCATTGCCTCAAGATGATGATTATGATGATGATGATGATATTGATAATAGTCGTATAACCACACACGTTGTTTGAATAATTAGATTTTACGTGGGCTGGCTACTGTATCTCAACAAGCAAATATGTACCTACTGTGCGAGTTTCGAGGTCAGTGTGTATTATTTTTGGAAATGGATCCATTCTGAAAAAAAAAAAAAGAGTAATAATACATATACGTTACTCAAAGTGAAGTTGAAGCGAAAGAGGCGAACGTTAGCTCGAGCTAAAGAAAAAGCGAAAATCATTCTTGACTGGTTTGAATTACTAACTTCGCTTTGTTTGTGCCACAAACCTCACCTGTGACATTGCTGAGGTGGTTGGGATTTGAAACCGGCATCAATCATTTGTACTCAACACTTTGAGCTCATGTTTCAAAAAGTCTCAGATGGAATTGGAGAAGTACGAACCTCATTCGTAGGAGGTTGAAACTAGTGTCAACTATTTGTGCTTTATCAGTGCATACAATAATCTTGTTTGTTTCCAACCACTTTATCCCATATTTTAACAATACTGACTCGAGTGTGGTTGGGTTGTGGACCCCACCCGTAGGAGGTTGGGATTGAAACTAAAGTCAATCGTTTGTGTTTTGTTTGTGTTGAAACCCTTCATCCCATGTTTTAAAAAATCTTTGGTGGAATTAGAGAAGTGCAAACCTCACTTGAAAAAGGTCGAAACTAGTGTCAATAATTTGTGCTTGGTTAGTCCGTACAATAATTTTGTTTGTTCCCAGCCAGTTTATCTCATATTTTAACAATACTCAGGTGTAGTTGGGTAAATGAAAACCCCACTCGCTGGAGGTGGGAATTGAAAGTAGCGTCAATCGTTTGTACTTCGTTCGTGCTCAACCGCTCCCATCCATGTTTTAATAAATCTTGGCTGGAATTGAAGAAATGGAAATGTCTCTTGTGGGAGATTAAGTGTGAATCATTTGTGCTTTGTTGATGCGTACAATCATTTTGTTTGTTCTCCACCACTTTATCTCATATTTTAACAATCCTCAAGTGTGGTTGGGTAAATGAGAACCCCGGCCATAGGTGGTTGGGAGTTGAAACTTGTACTGATTGCTGTACCTTGTTTGTCCATCCAATATTTTTATTTCTACACCCTTTCTTCTATTCTTATGGAGAAAAACAATTTTTAAGCATAGAATTGAAGAGTGAAACTAGTGGCAATCATTTGTGCTTCATCTGTTTATAATGTGTGCCAACTCATGCAATTTCAACCATCTAGAAATCGCAGTTTTTTCATCCCCACAAAGGTTATTTTTCAAAAAAGGGTTAGAAGCGAGCGTGTATAAATAAAGCACAAACAATTGACACTAGTTTCAATTCTCAACCCCGAATGAGTGGTACCCGAATTTCCTCTTCCAGCTCAAGGTTTTTTGAGATATGCGGTGAATGGGTTGAGCACAAATTAATGATTGATATTAGTTTCAACTGCCATGTTAGTGTGGATGATCCCTTCCAAGGTTTTTTGAAATGTGGGATGAAAGAGTTGAACGCAAACGATTAATACCAGTTTTACACCACTCACATTACTCTTTGGATGCTGCTAGAGAAATGGAGCTACTTTATCATAAATCAGTGTGAATATCTCAATTGTTATTTCAGTCAGTATTCGCTGTTGTTGCTTAAAAATGTGCTAGAACAATTAGGTACTTGTTTTTGACTTCAAAGTCACATAGATATACTTACATGTTGAACCTGTAAGCCTTGTGAAGGATAAAAATTCAGTATTCTAGGTCAAACCAGGAACTGATTAAGAGCCTTTCTGTTTATTCAAATTAACCAACCCGCCGAAGTTCTCGTTAACGACAATAAACTGCTGCTTGGAATTCAACAAACCAATCGTGCTTGTAATAAGGTTTTTTTTTTTTTGGCATAGTTGGTGATTTTTCGTCGATTCGAAATCAGTAAAATATCGAGGTCTGGGTATGATAATTGACGCATGTATTAATCGATTCGAACGATATGCTATAAAATTTATGAAATATGCATATAATTTAGCTTTTTTTTTCTCTCTCCATCTTCGCCAGAATTATGTTGTTGTATCGAGAAGCGAAATGAGTCGAAACGATTGCCAATCAGCCTAAAAGTGTATGCAAGAAGCCGGGTATAATTTAAAAGCTAAATTGAGCAACTATATCGTTGCCATCGCGTCGCGTCGATTATCCGGCGTTAATGACTGTTTAAAATTTACGCCTGATGGCCAATAAAGGCACATCTCCGCGTAAATGTTTACCAACTAACATCATCTTCTCGTGTATATCGTATCCATTATTCGTCTACCCGGGCGCAATTTATGATATACAAAACTGGAAAAGAAGAGGAATAATATACCTAGAGAGAAAAAAAAAACAACAACAACCAACCTCTGTCGAATCATTTATATTTATGTCCAACATACCGCAGAATAGAACAGTCACGAAAAGCCAGTTTCAATATCCAGTAACGAGAAACCATTCGCGATAGTTCGCCCTGACCTCCCTTCACCTCCCATCTTTTCGATCGCTTTCGTTCACGTATCGATTGTCGCCCGAGACCCGCGCGGACGAACCTTCTTTATCGTATCGTACTGATTAACATACATGTAAATTCGTCTCCTCCCATTTATTTACATTTTACCTTTGGTTTTTTTTTTCTCTCTTTCTTTCGTTTTATATTTGAGAACACGATTTGAAGACGTCCGTGTAGAAGTAGAGAATAAATAAAAAAGAATAAAAAAAAAACACACAGCTCGTTAACGGCAGCTGATATGTACACACCACGTAGTAGGTATCCTCCGGAACCAAACATATAATCAATAATTCTCCTTTAACGAATCTCAACATGTAGAACTGCTTTCCTCTCCAGCCCTACATTTCTGTGCTTCTATCTTTTTCCTATGATGCACTCGCGTACATATACGAGTATAAGTTATACTCGTATATGTGTATCTATGTATATGGTTCGATATAATATCTCAAACACGACGACCTCATCATGACTGGTACTATTTGTTGCATCTTCTTATGTATACTCTTGAAACATTCCATTCTGTGCCCGGCGTGGTATCCGAGGCGAGAATTATAAATAGTCCGGTATGGTCGACGAGCTCTTCGTACGCGTCCACCATCGTTTACACTAATCAAGTAGGTAGCCGATTCGAGTTAATGAAATTTTCACCTTTTGTGACGTACGTGTTTTGCCCGCGATTAAGTCTTATTTGTAAGTCCAAGTTTTCATTTAGTACTTATCGATGTCTCTTAAATTTCACTTACGTCTGATTTACTGAAAGAAAATATGATCGTCACACTGTAGTATTTGAGAAAAATCCAATTACCTAGTGCTGGTTTCATTTGATTTTTTTATTTTGAAAATGAAAATTTACCAATTTACTTTACAATTAGCACGATAGAGCCACTTATTCGACGTTTTTAATTTGAAAAATCGTCTCTGATTGACTGGAGGAAGTTGAACTTCAATTATATTGCGAGCACTTTTTCCTCAAGCCATATTTTTACTCATTCCCTCCTCCCACAAGTGAATTTTACAATTCCTTGTTTACTTGTTCAGCACACATCTTCATCCAGCAGATTCCATTTCAAAACAAACCGTATCTGATTTTGGATCTGTTCAGTTTGCTCAACAATTTCTTTAGGAATTCTTCCCGGTAATCCAGTGAAGGAATCATCATCATTTCAGCCCATTAGGGAGTGGCGCATGGTCTTAGCAATTCTCGAATGATTGCAAATTTTTGTCAAAGGAGTTGACTTTGAAGGCTCATAGTTCAAGATTGAGTACACTGAAGGTGAATTCGTCTGTATCGTTTTATAAAAAATTGAAAAGTGATGAGAAAAGTTTAAAAAACTCAAAAATTAACTGAACTTCAATTATATTGTGAGCACTTTTTCCTCAAGCCATATTTTCACTCATCTCCCTCCTCCCACAAGTGAATTTTACAATTCCTTGTTTACTTGTTCAGCACACATCTTCATCCAGCAGATTCCATTTCAAAACAAACCGTATCTGATTTTGGATCTGTTCAGTTTGCTCAACAATTTCTTTAAGAATTCTTCCCGGTAATCCAGTGAAAGAATCATCATCATTTCAGCCCTTTCGGAAGTGGCGCATGGTCTTAGCAATTCTCGAATGATTGCAAATTTTTATCAAAGGAGTTGACTTTGAAGGCTCATAGTTCAAGATTGAGTACACTGAAGGTGAATTCGTCTATATCGTTTTATAGAAAATTGAAAAGTGATAAGAAAAGTTTAAAAAACTCAAAAATTAACTTCTAAGATTGAAATTCAACTTTTCATATTCAGAGCTGAAGTGCAGATGTTCTGTATCTTTAGATTCCAGTTCTGCATTTTCTTCATTTTTTCTGGAGATCCCATTTGAAACGTAGCATGAAAGATAGAGATGACCTTGCAGTTGCATTTGACTCCAGAGATATAACAGATTTAGAAACTAGTTCTGAATAATCTTCAAAACCAAATTCTGAATCATCTAGATAAAAAAAGTTGAATTCTGCATCTTGTGTAATTCTGAAGTGGCTTCTCATTTAAAAATCTGGAGAAAGTACCACGAGGACGCGATAACGTTTCGTTTCTGCCAATGAATTTTTAATATGAGTTCTCAATGTCCCTAGGAGGTAGAAGGGTCCTCAATTTTCGCTGAAATTTTAACGAAATAGAAAAGGTGACTTTTCATTCCCATTTCACCATATCACAGCCTAGAAAAAGTGGTTTTTTGGTCGGTTTTCTTATTTTTTCAGGTTGTCCCACTTGTATCTCCCCTCCTAATTGAGTCAGGAAGTTGAAATTTGACGTTTACATTTAGTAGTGGTTCTGGATGTCCTTTTTGGGCGGTTCAACTTTTCAGCCCTATTGCATCCTCTTACAGCTCCAAAAAAGTTGTTTTTTGAGCGGTTTCTCTTATTTTTTGAGTTTGTGCCGTGTGCATCTCCTCTTTAAATTGAGCTAGGAAGTTGAAGTTTGACATGAACAATTCAGTAGGTGTCCTGAATGTGCCTTTATAGGGTTTCAGCTATTCACTCCAATACTTACCCGTACCCCTACCGTAGAACAAGAAATGAAAATATTATAAAGTACTTCTTTGTCTTTCTAATTATCAACTATTTGTTCTTCAAACTATTTCAATTCTTTGGAGCATTTAATTAATGAACTGCACTTACCTACTGAGAGCGTTTTTTCATAGTCATTTTTGTACAGTTTCATGCCACGTTGGCATTTCTAAAAATTTATCTGTTATCGAATTCCTTGAACATATTTTTATGCTGGCCTACACTTAAAAAGTTCGGAATGGATATTTTTTTATCGATACTGCCAGTAAAAGCTGGTCTTTTGGTAGAAGAATGAGAAATCTGAGTATATAAAATAAACTCTTACCAATCGTATTTCGCTCAATAGTAAAGAATTTATGATTGCTAGCCCTTGCGTTAAACTATTGACTATAGGGCTACGACTGACCGGTGCCGAGTCGTCGACCACGTGTCTTGAATACGATATTAAAATGTTGATATTTGTATAAGACAGAGTAATAATCAATGAAACGAGGAACATGTGTACGAATTAATTCGTTTACTTGTCGCCGAAAAAACTTTCCTGGTGCGGTAATCGTTTCTTAGGTTTCACGGCTTATAGCTGTTTATAGTCCACGTAGGTATTACGAATACTTGGACTTATTTCTTCTATCTTTCTAGACTTGTAAGTTGACGCGTATCGATTTTTTTTTACTCACCTATGAATTTATAGTTTCACGTAGTACGCTTAGGTAGTAGGTCTAGGTACCTGCTTACGATACCGACTGTGATAGACTCGAATAATTTCTGTACATTCCTAGACCTAGCTCTATTACCTATGTGTGTATTTAATTGTAGATATTTGATATTCTGTACTAACGTTCAATTTTTTATTTTGTTACAGAAACTACCGATTAATCGTTGGTGTGACGATACAGATGATATTTACCTGTCACCCTGGATATCGTAGATGATTATGAAAATTATGATGAATGTAAGTTGAATTTTGTATAGGCTTGTGTACCATCTATCGTTGTTCTGTTAAACAAACAATATGGTGCATTTTGTACAAAAATTCACAATTAGAGAAGAGCCTAAAAAACTTTGGTAACGAGGAATGAAAATCTCAACTTGAATTGTTATAGTAATAATTTTAGAAGCGTCAGGTTTAAAACTCGATACAGGAGAGTAGGATAACCGGAAGGCGTTCTTATAATTCATCCAAATTACCATAAAATAGAACTGATTAAAAAATTTCTAATTAAAACATTTTTTCTTCACTTCATTACTAATATCTCGCAATGACTGGTGACGGCATCCTTATCATACTGAACTCCTTCATCGTCGTCTCAGTTTTCGTATTGCCAAAGGAAAGAAAAAACAAGCCAAAAAAGCCTTCATTATGTTCAATCTGATTACAACTTTCGATCTCGAAGAATTCCAATATGGTTGTTTTTGTTTTACGATGATCACATTCGGGGTAATGAAGAGTATAAAAAATAGTCGATAGGATAGCTGCTTATCTCATTCAATCTTGTTCTTTTTAATTATAATACTTACGCCGATGTCTTCGTGTCTGGTGTGGTAAAAAAAGAGTAAAGATTTTGAAAAATCGATGGCGCGACATTACCGCCTAGCTCTGATCACGAATGTGAACATACACATGGTCGTTTAACTCTTTTCAAGTTTGTCTCGGGTGTTAACAAGCGCATTAACCGTTTCAAGAGGTGTATATCTCATTAAGATTTTTTTGTCGTCCAGTACTCTGACGAAGAACACGACGTGCCGGCGCCATAACCATACCATGTTTCGTGCACTGTACCAACAAATGCAACTCTTTGCTCGTTTATATGGTGTATCTGTCGAGCTGATGTATGCTGGGAGGGAAAGCAGAGAGAGGAACACAAGTGTCCAGGTTTATGACTCGTAAAATATCGATAGCCTATTGTGTGTAGTGCCTTGAAAATTGATCAGATGTTATTTTGATATAAAATTGTGTACTTTTCGATTTTTTTTTTGGAGCAATGTTTAAAACTTTAAGATCTTTACAATACGTATTTTCAAAACTGGTTTCAATAATTTATCTTTATAAAAAAGTCATCGCTATTTTTTATTGATTTTTCAACCAGGATTTTCGTAAAATATTGCAGATAAGAGAATTGTTCCATTAATGGAAGGGAGAGGGAGTAGAAGTTAACATTGAAGTGAAACAGGCACATGTAGGACTCCTGCTACAGCTACCCATCAAATTCAAGCTTCATAATTCCATTTTTTTGAAAAGGAGACGGGCGAGAAAAGCGTAGCATAAAGCTCTCGTTCAGCTATCGAAATAACGTTTGTTTCAAGTACACGATGCAATTCCCCACGTACAACGGCAGATAGTGAAGGAGTAGAAGAAAAGCAATCATAAAATATACCTACCAGTGTACGTTCATGTAGGTACATGTACCCACTTCTGCTATTATTAGATCTCGGTAATGGTTCCGCGTATCTGTACTTTTAGACCTATTGCAAAATTACGATTACATAGTGATGAGCCTAACACTTGGAGCAGACGTACGTAGTACAAAATACAAATGCAACGAATACGTAAAATGCACCTAACGCAGGCCTTCTACATATGCAATGGTAGATAGCAGAGTTACAAACAATTTGTCACGGGAATACGTCGTCTATTCTGTGTAATGTGCATGCCATCGAGAAGAGAAGCGATAATAGTGAAGTTGTGGCATCAGCCTGTCGGCGTATAACATTTCCATCTTACTAGTTTTTTGCAATTGTTTCAAATATATAAGTAAATGCAAGATAGGCTACACCGTGCAGCATGCAAGAGTCCGTGTGTTGTTAATACAATACTTCTATAGCTTCTACGCTAGCAGTAAAACATGTAGTTTAACTAACGATAGTAATTTCACATACGGAAATAGAATTTCTTTTTGATTCTTTGATAATGATACGAGCCGAACGACATTTTTTCCAACTTCTTAATTATTTTATAGAAGAATTATTCAAACTATTCTTATTATTTAATGTACTCGATCTTTTTTACTCGTATGGTTCTGTTTCTATGTACCTGAAATTGACGCAAAATTTTAACACCACAATGAAATGAGAGGGGCAAAAATATGAGTAACATCAACTCAAAAATCCAAAAAATCATTCAATAATATTTTTCTGATGGAGCTGTATGAAGCAAATTTCAACCTCCCTGCTCGATTAGCAATGAATAAAACGAGATATACGTAGGACAACCTTAGAAACCTATAAAAATCACCCAAAAAAGTAGGCCCTTTTTTGTTTTTTTTTTCACCCAGTGAGAATATTATAATGCTAAACAAGAACACTTTTTTCCGAGTTTCTTCAAGCTCAAACAATTTTGATCTGGAGTAAAAAATTCAAAAAGAGGCTCTGTACACGTGTCGGGGTACTGTTTTCTACAACATATCCAAAGTTCATTGAATTCCGTTTTGTCGTCTTCGAGAAATGCTGCAGAAACTTGTAACAGAACTGATATGGTTGAAATTTCTCATAAACAACAAAAATTCCTTATTAAGCATCTTTTCAGATAGATTCAACTACTCTATTATTTCAAAATAACTTTATTCTTTATATTTTGCTCAATTCTTTTTCATTATCAACTCTCATAAAAGAAAAAATGGAAAAATTTATTTGTCTAAAAAATACTACCCTACAGATTGCGTGTGCTACCTTTGCAACGCCAAGTCCCACCTTAAAAAAAATATAAAAACTTTGGTATTTGCTGTGATATTTCCTTGCCCCTCGTAAGAGTTCAACTATTCGGTGCTGCAATCGTATGATTTTTGAAATTTTGATATTTATTTCGAACTTCACCAAATTGCCATTTGTTTTGGGTGAGTTGGGAGTTGCACCAAGCGAGTCAACTCGCTATAGGGAGTTGGCCCAAAGGTTAGTAGTTCCACACTGTTGTACCAGCAACAGGTATGTCTTCTAAAAGAGTTAACCTGGAGTTGACCTTAGCTTCCAGATTTTTAGGGTTAATTCCAGATTACCTTTAAAAATCAGGAATTTGGTGCGAATTTGCTGTTATCACCACATATTTATTCCATGTATATACAATAGGTACTTTAATAAATATTATCTCAAATAAACTTGGAATTTGGAAATTTTTGTGACATTTTGACATTTTATTGCTAAATTTAAATTTTTACTGTTTGTTTTTTTGTTTTACCTTATTTCACTGTTTTCTTTTTTATTATTTCCTCGTTTTCCCTTCTATTTGTAAATAGTGACTACTAGTAAACCTCGACAAAAAAGTTTTCAAAAAGAAACAGAGTATATCTTATTCGAATTTCATACAAAATTCTGTGAAATTTTCATTTCAACCTGTAAACAGTGCTGGTATATGTTATCAACACAAGGTTAATTGATTTTCCATTAACCCATCATTGTGCAACGATACAAAACATTATCCCAAGAACGATAACCTAAGATTAGTTGTTCTAGAATTGGCGATTAATTTGACTCGCCATTCCCACCGGGGAGTAAACTTGGAGCGCTAGTGTAGCGACCAATGAGAACGTTTGTTTACTTTTGAAACAGGACTTTTCTTATCTCTGTACTCTGTAGTGTGTTACATTTCGTGAAAATGTTGAAAAAAGAAGCTATTATTTAACATCTGACTGGGTTTTGACACTTGAATACGTATCTCAATTTTTGTCAGGGAAGGTTGCACCATTCGAACCGTGGACTAAACTTGGAGCGCTAGTGCAGCAACCAATGAGAACATTTGTTTACTTATGAAACAGGACTTTTTTTTATCTCTGTACGGTGTGGTGTAATATATTTCATGAAAATTATAAGAAAAATTTGTGAAAAATTGAAAATATTGAAAAAGGGAAGCTATCATTGAACATCTGGACAAATATCAAAATCATGTTTGGATGCTGAAGTTCTTCTTGACAACAACTTCCTAATATGGGTTGGTATTAAGTGAGAAGAAAGTACCTTTAGAAACACTTGATAACAACGTAATCATCTTATCAATCAGTTACCTATCAATTATTTTGGAAAACAAAAAATCTGATCGGTGATTTTTTTTATGATCTTGAATCAGATCATTTTCTGCCAAACGATCTCACCCAAGTCTGGTTCATGAGACATATTAAAACTTATATTGTAACCATGAAAACTGTTAACGCAAAAATTATACATAACATTCAAAACATCATGAAAACAGCAATGGCTAGAAAGCCAAAGGTTCTAGCACAACCACAGTACACATAGCCTAACGATTAAACAACGTAACGCATTCGTTTTGTTAAATTGGGAGTTCACCGCCAGAGCGCATACATTAACATTCTCCCTCAATTTAACAAAATTAAATGACAAAGTAAACAAACCTAACGTAGGATACGATACAGAAAATCAGGCTACCTAATAAATTTCAATGTAATAAAATTGGCAATGTCGAAAAAAAATTCCTCAATAACCTGTTTAATTTTAAGCACACTGTACAAGCCCAACAATTCTTCGAGTTTACGCTCCAAATAGATCATATTTAAGATCCAAAGCAAACTGTGCAACTTCTGTTCGTGTGTTACTATTGTTCATCGAAATGGTCACAAAAAAAAAAAGGCCATTTAGAAGTACGCAGTATATAAAATTTATTGTCAACGTGCGAATAGTTTGTAAGGTTGGAATACGCAGTGTAACGCAGAGAGGTACATGCATGGCACATACCATCGAGGTATTCTCATCGTTAAAACGTGTATCAAACACGCTACTTTGTGTGATTTTTTTTCCATTAATCTGTTGATCGAATCGAACAGCAAAGCAGAGAATATCTAGTTAACGCGTTATTGTATCTCGCTCGCTCGTCTTGGACTATTTCTTTGGTTGAAATTTTTTGACACTATCACGTACACTATTTTCATAAGTACGCAAGCTTATTTTATTTTTACAAGTTTCTATCGAATTCTTTCCCATTATAATGGTTATTATATACCATACTCTGTAGATAGGTATATCTTTTATAATAATTGTATTCTATTATGCTATGTACGTAGTAGTACGCAGACTACGTACGTATCTATGTACGTACGTACAGAGATAGGTATTGTTATTTTGTTATCCTGTATGTTGTATTATGTTTAGTATAGGCGTCTTAGTATACATTGAATAACTACATAGTACATACATATATGATATGTGTACTCGTAAGCATGTGGTAGGCTGGTAGCTCTGGCAACCACATACTTATACGAGAGACGAGAGCTGTGTGAGACTCCGTGTAAGTACATTGATGTACCCAGTACCTGTCTACATAAAGTAATTTCACGATCAAAATGAGCTCCACTGGTACCGTGAAAGCGATCAACGTACTGTATACCTTATAACTGCACGTTCGAATAGATTTTAATGGAAAATTTTTCTTTTATAGTATGTATCTTGTACGTAGCTACAATGTCATCGCATGAGAAACAAAGGGGTTAACGTAGTATCTACGTCTTCAGGTGACATGTGAGAATATTTGATGGTTGGTATCCATATATATATATAGTATCGTATGTACATTATAAGCACATCTTTCGCGTGAATAATGGCGCTTATAAGATTGGAATTTTATTTGGTCGTCTACATACTCGAATGCGGGTATTTTAAACCATCACTCGGATGCTATACGTACGTAAGTCTAGGTATAGGCTAGACAGTTTATGGAAGTTATTAAATATTGAAGGAGAGAAGAAAAAAATTTATGAATCGAGTGCTTATCTATCTGTAATACTTATTCAAATACCTTAGACACTTACACGAATACTTCAACATTGAATATGCACTTAATTCGACTTTAATATGCTCACTTACCCGTAGTTAAGGATATTATAAAATTCACACTACCTCGAGACAGCAACAGACCCCCGTCGGAACTTTATTAGCTTATATTTTTGGCACTGGTGTTCATCATGGACGGTACTTAGCACGACGCGACGCACGCGTTAATCATTAAAAAATTATTTTCGTGAACGAAAAGGTGGCGACGGGCCGCCGGGCCGGCTAAAAAATCGTAGCTTTTTTCTCTTTTTGCTCTGCGAGCGATAAATTACGACGTAATAAAAAACTTCCTGTATTGACTATATAATACTATTGCGACGACGACGACGACGACGAACAACATCGTCAAAATAACATTAAGTTCGAGAAAAGGCTCTCAGATGTGCGCTGTGCACGGTACCCCTAAGTGGGCTGTGGGCTCTGCGACGAGGATGGAAAAATCGCTCGCGCGTCTGGCTGCTGACGTGAGTAATAAAGGAAAAAGCCTGTACCTCTGCGTGGTGTTACGAGTACAATGCAGCCCCGTGCACGGTGCACATGCAGAGTTTAGTGGTGTTAATTAAAATGCGTCAATGTATTGTCATATATGCAGATTTTTTTCACGCCGTTAAACCCTTTTGTCTAGTGTGTAAAACAAAGGAAGAAAAACGACTGATAATAGGGGCGCCATTTTCACACTAAACGAGAAACGTTAAGGCGGAATAGTGAAAAAACACCTTCCAGTGGAGTACCTGTGTCTGCCACACATTTCTACGCGAGAAAAATTACCAAATTACCAGATATGTACCGTATTTACGTCTGCCATCGCTTCGTGTTTTTTCTCTCTTCTCTTTTTTTTTTAAATTCGAAAAAAAAAACACTGGGGTTATCACCCTCGAGTAATTTTGTGATGCGAACCGCAAATTTCCAAAAGTATATTCTAGTCTACTTACATTAAAAATTTGCTAGACAAATGTAGCCTGATAGCGACGTTTTTTTCAGTTTTTACTTAAAGTACAGGTGTCATTTGTATTGTAAGTAATGATCTTCCATCAAAAATCTTTTTATGGATGTGCCATTGTTGTCTGGTTTCAGTCGAATCGTACTTATGCGGTCTATGTATAATGATTTATGAAAATGTTATTTGCTAAATGGATTTATCAAATAATCTTGCGAATTTTTCTCGCAGTTTTAACATTCTAACATCTTTCTCCATTGGAGTGATCACTCGTTAGTTTGTACGCATGCTAAATGCTTGCAATACTGAATAGGGAAGGGAGTCGAAATTCTATCCAGGTAGCGAGAACAGACGATTATACATTCATATTCAAGGGATGGGAAGGGGGAGATTTTGTGGGTAAAACCATTTTAAGCGCTATTCGAACTTTCACGAAGAAAAATGAAAAGTTTTCAATAGTTTTGATTTCAAATCTGAAGTAAATATAGTTCATTCATATTTCATGTTAGAGCTATGAAGTAGCAGAAATGTTGGTACCCAGCTACTAACCGAGCATGGGGACATAACGAAGCAACTGTACAGAGAAGGCCCACTACTAACAGACACACGTGCGGAAATGATAATGCTGGCATAGTCGAGGACAGCCCGCATATTATACTTGACTGTTCCAACGAAACCAGGATGCAAGCCAGGAATGCCCTACAAGCCGAGCTAAATTGAGTACAATGGCCGTGTCCTCCTGCTGGATCTACTCTTGTATGGGGACCAACTACATATTTGCAACCTTCGCCCAGGTAGCGGAGGTCCTCACCCTGAAGTGGGGCTGATCTTTCAAGTATCCGAATGCAGCCAAGGTGCTAGCTAGTAATGAGATCGGTCCCATCGCAAGGGGCATAGTCCCTGTGGGTATACTGCCAAGACTCAATTGCTACCTAAGACTATCGAACGCAGCAATCCCTAATACCGAACTGGACCTATACCCAATCATAACTGAAAAAAGGAGTAGACCCGAATTTTTGGCGTTAAAAATAAAAAAGATTTCAGTTATCACGTCATTGTGAAACCGAATAAGAAGATCTTCAGTTATAAAATTAGATTAAAATAGTAATAAGTTTGCATTGATCCGTACGCAGCGATAAAGTGAAAACTAAGTGCGATGAGTCAAAAAAAAAGTTCTTGATACAAGAAGGAAAATTTTAGGGGAAGCCACAAACGGCCAGAATTTTTTTAAGGGAGGCCCACTCTTGTGGACCATCCCTTAACGCTTCCTTTGTACATGGCCAGTCAAGGATAGTAGATCTGCCTTGGAAACTGATCTCAATCACTCTTATCCTAGAAGGTCAATCATAATGAGAGAAAACTTCTAGCGCAAGTATTTTTAGAACGAGGGACCAAAATGTATTTTTTGGACAATTTCTCGACAAATTGTAGAGATTTAGAAGCTTTGAGTGACATTCTTCGATGAAAGTTCAAAGATGTGTACCAACTATTTCTGGTATTAAACCTATACAGATACCGTACTTTTTCCACGACACTCTCGTAGGAATCGCAGCGTTCACGGGCCTATCTATGATTTTTGTAATATGGATGAATAAAATTGTTAGGATTTCGCTGAAAATCTAGTAGTTGCTTATTGACGAGTTGAGAATAATTCAAGAAATAAGTTTAATTTTTTACAAGGGGGAGGGGGTGCGTGCTGATTGGTAAAAAAATGTATTTTAGACCTTCAAAAGCAATTTTTCAATTTTATTTTTATTATTATTTTTTTTTTGAACTATTTACATATACGCTGCGTTTTTGTGTATGGGGATATCTGCCCATTGAGGACCCCTGAAACAAGTACCAGAAATGAAAACCGACTTTAAATGAACAAAGGTATGTGTACTTGGCCCATTTCACTGTAGATTTATTGAAAACAAATAAAATTCTAGAATAACATCAAAGGATTATTCCATTAGCACCCTTGAAAAAATAACTATGAGAGATAGAAAATCCTTAACAAAAGGGGAGATTATGAAAATTTGCCAACAAGGATGATTCTGGTTATAAATATGTGCAATAATTACACTTTTGAAAAAAAAAAATTAATTTTGTTTTTGATTTTTTGAAAATTTTTGAAGATTATCAAACTTTGAGTAAATTTTGCAAGTTTAAAAATAGAGTTGCAAAGCTAAAATTTTCACCACATCATTTTGAGGTCATTTTGCAACTATTGTGACTCCACGTTTCCCATAGAAAGACCCAAGTCCCCACTCCCCAACAATGCTCCTCATTAATTTTCAAAATCTGACAACAGGGCTGATTCGTGCATCTTAACTGTAGGTATTATGTAGCTGAGTGTACTTTGAAAATCGCTGCAAATCATTCACTCTCTAAACTCAATATATGATAACTTATTTTGCCGAATCGTAAGAGACACCCATTAGCCAATCAATATACGAGTATTTTTTTTATCGATGATCATATTTTACTCGTTTCTTTCCACTTAATCCATCAAAACTGGTACGATTTGAAATTACACATCGATATTATCGTCGATTAATAGCAGATACCTAGGCTAGCTACACTTTGAGCAGTCGAGATATCACGTATACTTTATACATGATGGAACGATTACACATTCTACATGCGATGGTACAAGGGTACAAGGGTACAAGGGTATTAAGCTCGATTCCATTTGGACATGCGTTTATACGGTGTTCATCTCTTATAAATACGAGTATTTTTCCGATGCTTAAGCGTTCGCATCATTAATCAATCCATTATAAACGTTCGTGTTTCATCTTCGTTAAGAAACTCAGTCGGGGGTTTTGTTTTCGTTATGCACGGAGATGTTTGCCGCAGATATACGAGTATAGTGTACATATCTACAAAAGGCAAAGGATGAAAGAAAGACAGAACCAGAAGAATGAAGTTTTCCTATATTATGGTCACATTTTTTAGGCTCACGCCATGTTGTTTTCATCTACACGTATAAGCATACAGCACAGGCACAGTACACTTGGTATACATACGTAAAATACATAAACAGTACTCGTATGTTTGTCTGGATACGTATGACGATGTTAATACACGCAGCACGATCTAATTTCCAACTCAGATACTGTCTTTAGATTGTGACGCGAAGTATCTATGTTGTACTTGGGTATTTGAAAAAAAGAAGAAAAAAAAAAAAAAAAAAGGAGTCGACCCTAGATACCTATACTGTATAAATTCATCGGACATATAGATTCGTATAACTCACGATCACAGACAAGTACGCGTATATAATATGCATCAGACGTTTACTTGCTATGTACATAACACTTTATAGGTGGTTTTGCTCGATAAATGTTCATTTTACGTGTATATCTTAGCCCCTTAGGTGTACAACATGTACCTACTACGTAGCTCTAATGCCATGATTATCCTATAGCAATTTTTTTCCATCCAGCCTATTATACGTAACATGCGAGAGAGTCACTTCGAACCAAATGTATGGGTTTTCTTATTGCCTCGTTTGATCAGTCTGGCGTGCAAGTTTATTAATTAACGACTTTCTGTCCCAGACACTCGTGAATCGAATCATTTATCTGCACACAGAACGCGTGCATGTAGATATACCTTTTTGTATTTGTACCTTTCGTACATATCGATTACGTATACCTACCTACCTACCTCTCTCAATCTATACATTTGTACGCATTTTTGGCTTCTTTTCTTCTTTCTCTCTCTATCGCTCTCTTTCTCTGTCATGAACTGCTCAAGTTGTTTGGTTTGGTGAACTTGCGAAGAAGAGGTACGAGTATCTTGGTACGTCTACGTATACCTTATACTCGTAAACGTACTCGATTAGATTTATTTCTAACGATTGCTGTGAGAGTTGGCAACTCTTACCTACAGTTTGATATTAACACGATGGTATGTTTTTTATTCCATCTCTGTCTTTCTTCAGCATCCTATAACGCGTTCTTTTCCACTCTAGCAGCGTGTCTATGTGTGTTCTCTTCTGCCGAATACCTTCGTCTTCGTGCACCTTAGTCTCGTGGTTGTTATTGTTGTACCTAGTACGTACCTACCTACCTAACTACCTACCTACCTTCTTCGTGGTACGTATGTATACATAAAGAGTAGGTGCTGTACAGTTAAGTAGAACTAACATTAACGTTCATGCAAATTGTATGTGTAGTACCTCTGCAGCATGTTTATTTAAACGTTACGAGCGTTTGATAAAAATACACATTACTTACCAACAATTTCTCTCAACCATGTTTAGCTAGTGTTTCTCAACATGTTATGTCTGTGAGCGTTGTATTTTTTCCTCCCCCCTTTGGTCGTCGATATGAAATTTTTACAACGATTTGTACGATCATCGAACCTGGTACGTTACCAGTACTTACGCCTTTGATGCCGATTTATAACTCCATATATTTTTCCATTATAATGTACAAATCATGTGTACCTACTGCCTAGACTTGCTTCTGCCTGTATAGTATAGTCCCAATACCATCTTCACGACTTGTCTCTCTCTCTCTCTCAGGTGTTTGTTTAACTATGTAAGGAGAAATCTTTCTAATTAACCACTCTCATTGAGCTTAAGAATATTTGTGGTTGATGTCGTTCACTTGACACTTTTACTTTATAAGTGAGCCTATTTCACTTCTCAAATAGTAATCTGCGTTGCTGCGTCTTCTAACGTCATTAATTACCAGACGTTATCTTTCGTTGTCATAATAAGTCGAGATTTGTTCGTCGACATGTTTTCGGTCATTAATTTGACGTATATGCGTACAATTAAATTTCATATAAATACCGGATTTATTTGTAGAGTAAAAGAGGAAAAAAAAACCTATTTCACGAATACATACATATGTGTATGTATCTCGACGACGAAGAAGGCAACATCACAGCGTTGTTGATACGACGATAGAAATTTCCTGCAAAGCATGATTAGTTATGTATTAACTAATAAGTATAAGCGTGTGATTATTATGGTCGTAAGGAGCGGTTGTTTAATGAGAAACTCGTGTACTCTGCAGCGTATCAAATTTCATTCATGATTTTAATTGCGATTGAATTCAAGCGACGTTTTATGACTCAAAAGACTGGTTTCAAAGGTTACGGGAGGGAGGAATATCGGTGCAAAAAATTTGAAAAAATTCCAAGGTTCGTAAAATACGTTTGATAACATTTTAGATGATTTTTTTCAAGTTACCAACTGATAATGGGAACACTCTAGGAACCCTTCAAGTTTTAAAGTCGATTTAAAGTCATATTTAAGAATTGAGAAAAAATTGTACAATTTTTCTCTCGAGTACTTCTACTTCCCTAGGTATCAGGTTTGAAAAAATCGGTTGAATACCTCCGATGGGTGGGTGTGTTGGGAGGAGGGAGGAGGGGGGGTAACGTAAAAAATCCCTCTAAGGAAATAAGCCCATTTTTCATTACGCTCGCAAATGGTCTCGGTAATCGTATCTATTTTACGAGTGCCTAACAATTCTATCAAATTTCATTCATGATTTTAATTGCGATTGAATTCAAGCGACGTTTTATGAGTCAAAAGACTGGTTTCAAAGGTTACGGGAGGGAGGAATATCGGTGGAAAAAATTTGAAAAAATTCCAAGGTTCGTAAAATGCGTTTGATAACATTTTAGATGATTTTTTTCAAGTTACCAACTGATAATGGGAACACTCTAGGAAACCTTCAAGTTTTAAAGTCGATTTAAAGTCATATTTAAGAATTGAGGAAAAATTCTACAATTTTTCTCTCGAGTACTTCCACTTCCATAGGTATCAGGTTTGAAAAAATCGGTTGAATACCTCAGGTGGGTGGGTGTGTTGGGAGGAGGGAGGGGGGGTAACGTAAAAAATTCCTCTAGGGAAATAAGCCCATTTTTCATTACGCTCGCAAATGGGCTCGGTAATCGTATGTATTTTACGAGTGCCTAACGATTCTGTCGCAGGCCAAATTTAAATTTTGCGATCCAAGGGCAAAATCTGGTGCCATACGAGTTCGCGCATCTCGTAAAAAATTAATTTTCACTCCTTTGATCGCAAACGACGTCGGTTCGTGTCGGCATATTCGTGTCAGTCTTGCCAGCTGCTTTGCGTACATTACTCGATGCTGATGGCAGCAAAACCATCGAGCATGGGTCTCGCATGAGTTTATATGTTTCTTGTTTCTACGACTATTTATGGAGTTTATGAACCATTCTTAAGACTATTAAACCACATTATAAAATCAACTAGGTGTAAACGACCCTCACTTAAGAATATGACGAATTGCAAAGCGCGCAAACTCGTAGATACATACGTAGGAATTTGGATGTATGTGCTCTTTGCTTGTTTCTTGTACACTGCGTAAATCTATAGGTAGGCCTTCGCCTTGGTTTTTGTATTATTTATACAAATACCTAGTCGCATAAAATCTAATCTCACTTGTATCTTGATGGCATATTCTTTTGTAAATTTCAATAAAAATCTATCCTAGTACATACACTAACAAGTCTACGTGTTTAATGTGTACAGGAGTGTATACTAAGGTATAAAAAATTAATCGCAATAAAATTGGCGAATAAAAGACGAGTTAATTAAATTCTGACCCGGCTGATAATAAAAATTCTCAACTTTGCCACGGCAGCCTGAAAAGTTAATAAGTATGCAAATTGAAAATATTATTACAACCGCTGCTATGTGGTAATGGCGACGGTGCATTTTTTATTATGATTTGTATAATAAATAGAGTAAAGGTACTTGTCGTTTGAGTTCTTTGGCCCTCTCTCGAGCTGTATAGGCACAGGTAGGCAGGTACAACTACGCATTACTACACGTGTATTACGTACATATATAACGTGTGTATTGTTAACTTCGTAGGTATGCATGTATTAGGCATCTAGAGCAGAACTAGATCGTGCATAGGTTTTGAATCACTGTATTTTTCTTTATTCTCTTCTTATACGTATAAATGAATAACGATATGGTCAGATTATGCGCGTTTAATTCAATAGAAAAATATTTTATTCGTTTACAATAAAATACTCGAGAGAGGTACGCTGGAGGTATAAACATATCGCTAGATCAAACTTTTCATATTTCATTCTTTCTTCTGTCTTCTTTCACGCCACATATACGCCAGATACGTCGCATCGTATCGTATCGTACCGTATCGCTATCGCATATGGATACATAAATACGTACGTACGTACCCTACGTAGGTACTACGTTGTACCCGTAGCTAGAGCTACCTACGTCGAGTAAGTATTGAAATAATAATATTACATTATTCATGGGCATCGACCAAATGAATTATTTACTTTTGAAACCTTTTCTTGCTTTTTATTCCCAATACCGATTACCTACTTATCAGCGCGAATGATTTTTATCGTTCAACGAGCCCGACTTAGAAAATCCTATATATACCTGTACCCATGTTCGCTGGGTAGGTCTAACGTAAGCTAGGTAATAAGTACCTTACTTCCTATCCCTTCACTCCTTCCGCATCCATCAGTCATCATTGTACGGTGTACTACGATGATGATCGTATTTCGTCCGTGTGTATCGCGTTAAACGCTTCGTTAACTTTCTATTATCTTTATTCGATTATCCGTGGGTTTTTTCCCCTCTTATTTATTTATTAAATTAAGTACCTCTATCCGTGAACATTAAACAGGTGACGAGTGACGAGACGTTCCGATAATGATTGTAACGCGAGCTATACCTATAATTAACTGGGTGATTTTTACGATGCTACGGTTGGATCGGGGCATCAAATTTCACCATATTGTAGAATTTATTATTCGTATTATTCCGGTTTTCATCAGCTGCGCTGCACGTAAAGTACCTATTCAATGTTTCAATGTTCGATCTATTTCCAATAGTTTTTTTTTTAGTGGGGAGGAAATTTTGCCCCTGCTAGGTACTCCTGTTAGTGTCATGTAAATTGACATGAATTAGCTTAATTGATTAATCTGTCAAGAATTTTGAGAAAAAATATAATTACATTTATAAACATTTACGAACAGGGACGTCCCGATGTGATTTTCCAGGGGGGGGGGGGGTTCAAACATAATTTGCCGACTAAAAATTTCAAAATTGCCGACTAAAAATTTTAAAATTG
>FIZR01032430.1:0-36743 GCA_900060175.1 Ferrisia virgata | reverse complement strand
AGCAATCAAGGTGGTATCATCTGCATATCGCAGATTAGAGATTCTTCTTCCTTCAATGGAAATACTACCAGTCCAATGTTCTAGAGCCTCGCGAATTATGTGTTCCCCATAAATGTTGAACAACTAAAGGGATAATATGCATCCTTGATGCACCCCCTGCTCCACTTGAAAAACTTCAGATTCTTCATCATCAATTCTTACCACCATAGACTTGAACTCATACAGGGACTCTTCCAAATCTACTATATGAGCAGAGACTCCCCTTTTCTCTTAAAACTTTGTAGAACGTCTTCCAATTTATGCAGTCAAAGGCTTTGGCGTAATCTATGAAACACATCACTGCAGGTATTTGAACTCTCTGCAGTTTTCGATGATTTGCTGAACATTCATTATCTGTTCTCTTCTGCTTCTTCCTGGCATGAACCCGACTTGTTGAGGTGGAATTTGCCTGTGTAGATACACCTTGATCCGGTTGTTTGTGATTGGCGACATGACTTTGCTGCCGTGTGGAATTAGAGCGATTGCTCGATAATTAGAGCATAATCTAGCATCTTTTTTCTTATGCAAGGGAATCAGCACTAACTTACACCATTCTGTACACCATTTACAACTCTGCCATATCATACTGCTTTGATTCCATTTTCACTAAGAGCGTGTCACATTTCAGTTTCAGTACCATCGCAACCAAGTGCTTTGTGGTTCTTCATCTCATTCACCGCCTTGTTTACTTTATGAAATATGATGTTTGACTTATCTTCAAATGTCACTTCGAATGTACAAACTACTTGGTTTACCTCTGGTGTTCCGCTGTCTTGGTACAACCGCTCAGAGGATGTTTTCCTGCTGTCCAGGATTCCTCTAGAATCCCACACAACTGTGCTGTCATATTTCTTGGTCTCGCGAGTTCCAATTTTCTTATATTCTGCACTGGTCTCATTGCGGTCTGCGTATTCCTGTATTTCATTACAGGATTGGTTAAGGTAGGCTTCTCTGTCTGCATGACTATACTGCTGGACTGATCTGTTCAGTCCCTTGTTGTCTATGCCTGCCTTTTTCTGATACGTTCTCTTTCCTTAATAACTGACTGACGTCGGTTTCGATGTCTTCTCACATGGTCTGTTGGTCCTTTGTATCCAAACACGTGATATTTGTCCTTGCTGCTACCTTCTTCAATTCAGTATCGGTGAGAAAAGTTCGTGCATTTATCTTTGGCTTTTCCATGCGGATTCGCAGCCTTACTCCTGCCACCAGAAGTTAATGATTTGATGCCGTATCAGCTGCTGGATATGTTCTGGTTGTAATGATCGATTATTCCCATCTTTTCTGCATTAGAATGTACTTGATTTGATTACGAATGTGACCATCACACAACTTCTACTTTTGTAGTCTGCGATTATATTCTTAGAACGAGGTATTCGCCAGCATAAGTTGATGTTCCTCGTATAACTGGAGAAGCCTATCTTCACGTTCATTCCTTGTTCCTAGACCATGAATACCAACTACTCTGTACTAAGCATCACTGCTATCAGTCTTCCCAACTTTGGCATTAAAGTCTCCCAGCACCAGTTTTATGTCACCTCTCAGTAGTGAAGCCGGTGTTTCTTCAAAGACACTATAGAATTCTATTTTTTCATCTGGTGCGACTCTGGTTGGGGCATATGCTTGGATGACACTTATGGTGGATGGAGCTGCATCAATCCTGACAACTGCCAACCGATCTTTGATGGCCCTTGCACTTAGCACCAGGTGTTCGTATCTACTGTCTACTGTGATTGCCCCTCTTGTGTTGCCTCCTTTACTAGACGTGAAGATGAAGGTTCCCTCGCCAGAGGTAAATTCATCAACGGTGTTCCAGTGGGTTTCACTTATTCCTAATATCTGTCTGCATCGCAAATACTTTTTTAGGGTTTTCTAACAATATTCCATGATAATTTTCGAAATCTGAGGACAGGGCCAAATTACCTGTTTTAAACCGTAGGTACCCTTTCGAAAATCGGAAGTCGAGGGTATTTCGCATATGCTGATCTGAAATACCCTCTAAAGCTGTGAGTCCTTATGCAGGTACTTCTAGCTAATAATTTCGTGGTGGTTTGTCCCCTGCAACCAACCTAAATGACCTAGAGTATTTCATATGAAGGCTTGAAATTCACTACATTATGTGGGGATATGGGTTTTAAATCAATGTTCAGAAGATATGAGCTTTTTTATTCAGGTCATCATCGTCTTATCATTTTCAGCTGGGACACCCTATATAGGTAGTTCTAGATACATCTTACGACGACGATACATTTTATTGCAGATACATGGCTACATGGCACATGCTGCAATATTATAGTAAACATATTATACCAGAAGGATCAACAACAAGAGTAAAGCTCGAGCAAATGAATAGACTATTTGTAAGTTATATACACATTAACCTCGCACCGCGTCCCGGGAATAAGTTTAAAGTTTATTGTATGCGTATGGGTACAATACACATAGTACGGTATATAGGTGTACTAGGCAAAGTAGTACATATACTTAGACTTACATATACCTACATAAACGCGCGCATATACTTAAAGGTATATACACATACGCACTGTAGAATATAAGGATCGGATCAAGCCCATAGTTTTTAGGATGGGTAAGGTACCATACACAAAGTGTACAGGAGGGGGTATAATATACCTAACATAAAGAGTATGTGCTTGTGCGTTTCTCAAGTTGATGCAAATCCGCTGATATACGTTGTAATTAGAACGGGAAACCGCTGAAATTTAAATTCTACTCTATATTACGTCTCCTTATAGTATGTTATATAGGTTTTATACGATACAGAAGAGGTACCTCTTTTACCTATACCTTATAAGACGCTATAGTGTGTAGCTGTAGCTGTATACATGCTACAAAATAGAGAGAATGAACGAACGTGTTTATACGGTATAAGGCTAATACTTATATGTCTCCACGGAACTCCGTTTTAATGCGTTTGCCGAGATTAATGAAGTCAGCGAAAATTACATTTATCGTTTCTGAGGCCTTGGTACTGCTCTTATGCGTGTAGAATTCGGAGCTGCGTCGATCAAACCGTACGCTCCTCAAATTCGAATGCTGCATCGATGTAAGAAGAACCCATTCGCGTATTTAGAACGGATTAAATTTTAGCGCGAAATAGTATCACAGGAAGATGTTCGTATGTTACTTGATACCTACAGCTACGTATTTACGTATAAATTATGTTTTTTGCGTGTATGTTGGTTTAATAGCCAAAAATATTCCAGTCAAGGATAGAAATGATGGTATAAGGAAGGAGATGGGTACAGGTACCTAGACCTACACATATGGTGTTGGAAAAGAAATGAACAACTTGTGAGTAGCCTTGATGTAACCTACGATGGGGTAAATTTTTTCCATTGGTATCCTGTATTCGACACGTTCTGCATCCTCAATATTGTCACGGATCGACGACTGCGGTTAAATATTTACTTTAAAAGTTAGGTAGATCCTAAGTACCTTCATTGATAGTAGGTACAAGATTCACCTTGATGATTCAGTTGGATCATTGAAATTGTTTTTTCGAAACCAACGACAAGTTGAGTTGTATTGATAAACGCATGAAACGGCTGGAAAACGCTCCCCGCTCCAGGGTCCTTGGAAACGGTTGCGTTTGTTCGTTGCGTGTAGAGGTGATTAAACGAAGATGGAAATTCTGATAAAAGCGACAGTGAGTATTGTACGAAAAATGAGATTATTTACCTGCGATGGTTGTTTCTTATTTTTCAATAATGGTATGAAATTTATGATCGATGTACTCGTAGAGAACGAATTTCATGTTCCGACTGTGCGTATGAAAGTTGATTAGTTTTGTGATTTGAGAGAAATCTTGATCAAATGATTTTTTTTTGGTAAATTACTTATTAGTGAAAAGATGAAATTACTTTTGAGCTTGATTTTCATGGGTTAAAGTAGATAGCAAAATCGTCGAGATCGTGGATATGTAACATATCCATGTTGACATTTTAACATGAAGTGCAAAAATCAATTATAATCATTTTTCATCAAGAGTCTCCGATCAAAAATATTTACACTTCTCTTCAGTCCATTTTGACGTTTAATTTTTTTTATTCTTAATTTTTTCGTTCTTTACATTTTTTATTTTTTATTTTTTTTTCAACTTCTTTTATTTCTAAATTTTTAATTTTTTTTTATTCTCAATTTTTTTATTTTATTTGTTTTAATTTCTTAATTTTTTTCTTTTACGTTTTAATTTTTGTTTATTTTGTTTTGTTTAATGTCACAATAGTTTGATTACTTACAGTTTACAGAAAATTTCAACTTTGTTGTATGATACAAAATTTGTTACATTAAAATAGTTTTCATAGGTAAATGGATTAATTTTACTGTTAATTTTGAAAATATTTCACAAATAAGAAAATTTAGGGCATGGGAATAGAATATGGGTAATAGTTAAAGATGTGTTGCATAGGATACGTGACAGTCGGATTGATTTAGATAATAGATATTCGTGTGATATTTTACAGTGTTGAATTTTTCTTTTTCAAATTTTTTAATTCTTTAGTGTTTTCAATTTTTTTAATTTTTTAATTTTTCTTTTTAACCTTTTTAATTTTTCAGTTTTTTTAATTTTTAATTTTTTAATTTCTTTTAGTTCTTAATTTTTTAATTTTTTTAATTTTTTATATTTTTTTGTTCTAATTTCTCATTTTTTTTTCTTTTTAATTTTTTAATTTTTAGAGTTTTTGGTCAAAAGCGTCATGTTTTCAAAAAATGACCTCCAGCCCTAAGACACATCCACGACAAAATGAGATTTTCAATCTTCAAAAACTGCATTTTTGGAAATATTTGAGCAATTGGTATAATTTTTTGGGTTATAATTCAACATTCTATGAAAATTTAATGTTTTTGGCTTTCAGAGAGGAGAAGGAGATACAACTCTCTATCTTTTTTGCTCACAAGCTTTGCTTTAACCTTAATCTTTCGTATTTTTTTATTCAAACAGCCGAAACCAGTTTTGAAAGAGCCAATAGAAAATGTTTGGGGTCTCAATGGGCCCGTTTAGCCTGATTCGATGGTATTTGTGGACTTTGGACCATTATTTGAAAAAGTACTGGTCCAGTGTAAATGCACCCCTCTTTCAACGGCTTTGAGGGCGAATTGCTAAACTCAGCTTGCTACAACCTTTTCCAATGAATCGATCAATTTGCAATGCAGTTTTCATTATGTAGATGCAAATAATGTCTGTAAATATCATGCTAAAGCTTAACTTATTCCTGATCACTCTCTGAAATAATTCGGTTTGTTGAAAATTTTTTATTGCAGAAAAAAAACGAAACTAAATCTAAATCCAAAAGGGATTGTATTTGAATCGATCACGCTGCCTCAAAACAATCATCTGTAATTCGATTAAAATCTATTTTTTCACATTTAAAAAAAAAAAAATGAATAAATTGTAAGTTTGCTACGTGAAATCCAATAATTGAGTTTTAAAAAATCGCGATTTGAAGTTTCCATTTTCGAAGTCAAAAAAGCCAAAGCCAGCGAACCAGCAAGACAAATATACAAATAATAAATGTCAAGAATGAAAATGAGTAACAAAAGATGGAGGAAATTCAATACTACGATTTTATGAAGTTTGGAAAGAACGATTTGACTGAAATTTTGATAGAATGTAGAACTTTTAAGTGTACATTATTAAAAAATCCAATTTAATCGATTTTTCCAATCCCTAAAATTCAACTCTTGACATTTATATTTGCCACATTGGTGATGCATTTTTGAAGTTATGAGTAATATAACTGGCCGGATAGTCTGCAGTCATATTTCTTAGAATCATATCGTTTATTAATACCTAAAATAAAACTTCCAATCTATACATTCGATTTGCGAATACTGGAAATAACATTCCAACAATCAATTTTGTTGCTCATAAATGTAATGTCCTGTGAATTTTTTTCATTTATTCAAATTTGTGGTAGATGTTTATAGTGTCCGAGGTTCAACGAACTGCTAAGAAGTTCTCGACTGTTGATAAAGGTGATCAAAAAAGTTGAAGAGAAGAGCACTCCGAATATTTGTAGTAGTAGAGATCTAGTTTGTGTTACAGATCTACTTTTTTGAAGTTTAAATTTTTCTCTTTTTTCGTCACTTTTTTTCAATCTCGATGAAAAAAAAATTTGAAAGTTTTTTCGATGATTTTTGAAATCGATTCGCTCCAAATAAACCGAGCATGATAAGGTCTCCAACTGGTCACACCTCGCTTCAAGTTTACTTTGCTTCAGATTAAAATTATCTACAATTATACCGAGAGCATATTTATCACATTTTTATTTTTTTAAAAACCATCGAGACTAAATTCGAACACCATTCTTACAATGTCGTTCTAATCGAATTTTAGTCTCTTCACTTCTTCGAACCGGATCCATATTATCTTTATGACGAATTGTTGTTCGATCTTGGTCCAGTTTTTCACATCGGTTCTTATTTTCGTTAATCCATCAACGCGAAATAAAGATGCAAAAAAAATATATATATATATAGTTTCAATCTAGAATAGCAATTGTCGCTGAATAATTTGGTCGTCGCGTCGCGTCGTGTCGCTCAAATGACGAATTTATTAGCAAACTATAATTATTCCACGTAGGTATTATAATCCGCGGTCATTTTAAAGAACTGGTAAATTAGCATAATTCGTTCGCATAGTTTTATAGCTAAAGGTATAGTTAGGTATGTTGACTATGTACATAGGAAGAGAGAATCGATTTAAAGGAAAATTTTAGTATTGCCCGAAGGCCTTAATTTACACTGCTAAAATTTCTCTACGGTATTCTGCGGTTGTTACGATTATGAAAAAAAAAAAAAAAAAAAAAAAAAAACAGTAATAATAACTCGACGAATATTTTAAACAAGGAATTCTTTTTTTTTTTCGATCCAACGTTGCTTCCTTTTTTTTTTCCATCTCATAAGCTAATATTTTTCGGTCAAGCTAACGAACTGGTTCTGCAGATTGGGATATGATGTGTATTATGTATAAGAACTATTAGAAGGGTTAATTGCAAAATTATTCGTAGCTAATAAATTATTCAAAATTATTTCAACTCTTCATTTATTTAGACGATGTGATAACATTTACTTACTTACACGTACATGTATAAACACAATGACCTAAAATGTCCTTGATATGTAAATGTATTTACTTACTCACATATGTACATACTTATGTAAAAGTATTATTTCTTTAAACCTTTTATTTTAATAATAATATGTATGTACAATTTCACTACCTGTGCCTATCCTTACCTACTCCTACCACACTACTACTTGTTGATTCGTAGAAAAAAAATAACCAGTCGACTCGATATGCACCTGGAGATTTATTTTGGTTGAAAAAAAAAAAAGAAAAAAAGAAAAAACGTATCAAACTAGTTATAGGGGAGTAAAATCAGGTTAATAAAAGAAAAAAAAACCTTAAACGATAGATATCTGCACGATGATGAGAAGTAGGAGTAAGAGAGGGGAGATGGAACGTAGCTAGAGACCAGACCGTGCCTATGCCAGGTCTGGTGGTGAGTTAAACGAAAGAAAGGCTCGAATGTAATATTGCGAGATTTTAATTAGTAGTGTCAGGGTATAGCATTAATATGTTTATTTTTTTTCTTTTTCATTCCGATTCGGAGTGTCGAGCTATGTGCATGTGGCGACTGATCTTCGTGTTTATGGTGTCAAGTGTGTTATGTTTTTCGTAGTCGTCGCGATTCGGTCTTCTTCTTATACATGTAAATAACTGCTTACTTTTGTGTGCTGTGTACCATTGTGCGAGTATGTTTTAGCTTCAGATAGGTCTAGATAACGAATTTAGTCTGCTTAATGCAGTAATGGGTATTGTTATTCGCGTCGACGCCGGTATTGGTATTTGGATGATGTGTTCTACTCGGTTGTGATCGTATTGTTACTTTTTTTTTTTTTTACGTTTATTTATCGTGTAGTGATGACTAGTGAAGTGGTTTAATGATTTGTATAGGCTTTGGTATTCTTTATCGTGTCGATGTTGTAGTGTAATGTGTTCCTATATCTAACACGAGTATTATTATGTTGTGCAAGTTCGGTAGTGTGGTGAATTATTATTGTTGCTTATTTGCATCTGCTCTTGAGATGAATGTTCCTAGTTGAAAAATACCTTACTAAATTGGATATTTTTTTGATGAAATTTTCACTCCAGGTAATAATATTGTTTATTGATTTATACTTATCGGAATTTGTAAATTGCTTGTTATTCGTTGAATAGGACGCGCCAGTTGTAGCTGGAAAATTATTGATGCACGTGTTGAAATATTTTAGAAATTATTTCTCCGTTAAATGTTGGTTACTTGTTGTTGTTGTTGTTACGAATCTGTGCGTGGTTTGTGTGTATAAAACGTGTATTTATTCGCCGATTTTATTCTAAAAATAATCTATACCGAAAATACAAAAATTTAGTACACATTTTAATTAAATCTAAATTATCTGGTAACATTGTTCTAATATTTTGGTAGAATTTCTATTTGTTTAATTTGGCTACAGTGTTGTTATGATCGTAGCCAATCACTGAGCTCCAATTGCAATTCAAACAAAACTGTGAATTTTTGTATTTTTTAATTTTTTGAAATGTGACCGTGACCGTTATACTTATTTGATTAATTCCGAGAATTATTTAATTATTTTGAATCTGCGATGATGCTTTCTTTGGTACCAAGTGAAATTATGATTTTTTTTTTTAAATGAAGTATCAAATGCATTGGAATTCTTTCTTCTTAAATTTGAAATATTTGATGTTAAAATTTACTTTGGAAAGCAGTTGATGCTGATACATAAGTAGATATATTTCTGTACATTCGCAGGTCAGTGTTTCATTGCAATGTGATGATTAACTTATTAGTTAAGTACAGATGAGGTTCTAGAACTGTTTGTAATAATTGAACGTTGTTAATCGCGACTCGAACGAAGCGTCGAATTTGTATTTTCGAGAAATAATCGTTTCATTCGATGAATTTTAATTGCTATTATTTAATCATTTTGATGCGAAACTATCATCTCACTACGGCGTAGTAAATCTAGAAACGAAGATGTCTTGAAATTGAATGATTCATTTATTTCCTAAAATTGATCAAATATCTTGGTTGAAGTTTCTGTGTTCGTTGTAAGTATATGAGAATGGTGATGAGAATGAACTTGACATGGTTCAGTGATAGTAATGAAACTTCTTATTTTCCTTGTTCAACATTATCATTGTTAGATTTGATCTTGATTAGAAAATTGTGTTTTTATTGCATCATATCTAGAGACCTTCGTATGAAAAAAGGGTCAATTTTGTGAATAACCCATAGCCACTTTGAAGATTCCAAGATGCTTTTCATTGTTAATTTGTCTAGAATTCGAGTAAATTGTAGTGCGATTTCTGAAGGAATATTGAAGTACAATAAATGTAGGGTAGTAATTTTTCAAAAAAAAAAAAAAAAAATGAAAATGAAAATGAACCAACTTGTGTAATTGATTTTATCCCTTTATCCCATACTTTTTTGTCATATGTTCGTGAAATTTCATAGTTAGTTGGTTAATCATGTGAACGAATTATCAAATTAATTTCAGTCACGAGGCAATTCCAATCTCGATAGATTTCCTTTTCGTGTTTCATTTTGGATGTATTTTTATATAACTTTGTTTGAGTAACGAGTCTTCATGGTGTTCAAATAGACACCCTTTTAGGGAATTTTCATTTTGAACTTGAATTTTTTAAGAAAATTTAAGTTACTACATTGCTGCGTGTGTACAAAAAATGAGATGGTTTATTTTTTTTTTTAATGAAGACAAGTGGTATCTCCTTTCAATTAAAAACGGCTTTCGTGTAAATTTTGAAATTTTAAATCAAAAAGTAGGTGGGTTAAGGATCAATTTGAAGATCCCAAATGCTTACTACATTCTTTTGACGTCATTGCACAACTTTTCTCCTCATCACCACCCTCCAATTTTTGAAAAAAACCTAAAATTTGAAATACGCTGTTGCATTGGCATAAATGAGTATCTGCAGGCTCACCATCTCAATGAAAAATGTAATATATATTTATATTTTTATATTGAAAATTTTCATTGATCATACGTGATTGTTGTATCACGGAATTATGCAAAGAGGCAATTACAAAGACAATGACAGATTGATGGCCCTTACAATTTTGAATAAACGCGATTTTTTAACGAATAGACCAACTTTGAGAGCTTACGTTTCGAGATTGGTTGGACTTGGAATAAATCTATTTGTGCAATTTTATAGGTGATTGGCAGGAAATCCCAGATTGATGTTTAAAATGTTGAAAGCTCAAATTTAAACTTTTTAAATGAAAGTTCAGCTTTTCATGATGAGCATACAGCTTGGAAGCTGCTATTTAAAAATCTGAAATAATTACTATTTACAGAACTTTTTATGATAGTTTCAACTAATTAATCTTCAAAATGGGATCTCCAAAGCCTTGGGGGCCACAGGGGCTCTCAATTTTGTTTAGAATTCAAAAAAATAGTAAAATTGAAGTGATATATGGATTACTACTGATTCGACGACGCTGAGTTTTATTATCAACTTATTTTTTGGATGCGATCCCTCTAAACGCCAGCACCAGCTCCCTCAATATGGTCGAAATTCAAAAAATTCAAAAAAAATTAATTGATATATCGATCGTTACTAATTTTGGGTCGCTGAGCATGAATATTCGCAATTTTTTTTGAATCCGTCTGTAAAGTGCCCTTCCCCTCTCACCCCTCCTCTAGCTACCTAAAAAATAGAAAAATACTAAAACTGATTAAAATGCCTGCTAATTCGACACTGCTGAGATCAAATATCAACTTACTTTCGTAATCCTACTGTTCTGTATCCACATTTTCAAATTTTTGGTGACTTGTAGTTCAGTTTGGAGCATTAGGGAATATGATCAAGAAAAAAGTTCATTGTGAATTTCAATCTATTTTTTTAGCGTGATGAACTTTTGCATTAATTAATGATGTAATATTTTGATGAAAATTAAAACGTTTCAACTTTTTTTCGCTCGGGTTATTGGAACATTGGAGTACGTTATTTTATAGTTACCTTTATTCAATCAATTCCTGTAAATTTTTACAGCATCTTGTATGCATTCGTGTACATTTCGTATAAAAAATGCTGTAATTTTGAACAACGTTGCTCTTATAGATCAGCAATATTTTATTTTAAAAAAAATATTAAGATTAGGAAATATTTCGAAATGTAAAGAAAATAAAAAATACTCTGGTATAAAAGAAACGAATGTACGCTGCTTACGTAAATCTTTGTTAGATAAACATCGAAATATAAAATCATTCGATAATAACAATGTGTCGATTCTCATACTACGCCGGCTTCGTCCTCCGCTCCATCACCTTTGACGGGACAATTTAAGGTACCCAGACTTATCCGAGTGTAGGTACTATTGTACGTACGTGTACGTATGGAATTGTGTCACGACGATGGTAATGCATTTTGAAAGGTGACGAGGATTAGGCAAATTTCAAAGTTTGTACGTCGCGTCGCGCCGTTGTAATGATCTCGAATATATATAGGCGAATAGAAAATAGCTGCAGGCTAACACTCGTATCATATCGTATCGTATCGAATGTATATTCCATTCCTAAGCGTGTGATATGTATGTATATTGTACGCAATAAAATAGGTACCTACGTCTACCAGTACCTATCTATACCTGCCTACTTATACACAAATAACAATCGGAAACTATTGCGGTGTCATTTGAAAATTCAATACCGCAGCAGAATTCGCGAGAGATTTGTTCCATAGGCTAGGTCGATACGAAAAAAAAAAGTAATAGAAAAACCCTACCTCGTCATAGACGGCGAAAAAAACTCTATGGAAAGACAATAAAGGATGAGAGATACGACTAACAATGGCACCGCAAATGAACGTTTCTCGTCCCTGTTCTCTTTTGCCCCTTTTTTCAAACGTCAAAATCGCGATTCGACGTCGAGTACGGGTACAACAAGGCGAATAGTGTGGTAAATTTTGTAAATTCGACGTCCTGCGGGGATATTCGCGTTGACATAAGCCAATCATGGAGAGCAGATAAGGAAAGCATCTAGCTACTAGCTAGGCTATGGCTTTGTGGTGGAATTTTTGTTTTACAACTTGTACCAGAATAAAAATCCCTGCGAGAAGAGATACGAATACTTACCGTACGTTGGTTTCATTATTGACCAGCGCGGTGTGAGGAGAGGAGAAACCAATGTATGCGATTAAAATGCTTGTTTCTGCCTTTTGGTATGATGAAAGGAATGTCCGAGGGTTTTGCAGGATCGCAGGTAGCTGGAAGGGAGTATGTAAAAAACTATATGGATGGATTTTAAATTCACTGTACTCTGTCGAGTGTGGTGCATTGGTGCATAGTACATACTTTTGCTGTTTGGAATGTTATTTGTATTTTATCAACTCGATTACTTTGTGTAGACCACTTGTATAAAAGGTGTCCTCTGCATTTGATGCTATTATAAATTAAATTTTTTGCTTCAGTTTTGAAGTGCTAACTTGGGTTATGACTTGGAAAAAAAATTCAGCAAAAAATCGAAAATTTTGAATCGACATAAAGTTACCGCAATAAGCGATCAGATAAGGGTAATTGAACCTTTTGAACATGAATTTGTGTTAGCTTTTTTTATGAGAGTAATTTAAAGGGTAACCACAACTGCATATCAATTACGAAAATCTCGCTAATGTTGGTCATTTCGATATCTCATGTTTTTAAAAATTCCCCACAAACCTGTTATTTTGCTGCGAGGATCGTATTCTGATGTGCTTTTTAGCTTGATTTTCCGTCGTATATTATCATTGAAAACTAAGATATTACAGTGTATCGACTTATGGTAGACGAAGGGGAGGGGAGGGATATCAAAAAATCTGTTTTGAGGTCCTACCAGACTATTAAGACAATTTTTGGCCATGTCAGGTGTTTATTTCTGAACATTAAAGTCATTTACTCTGCTCGATACTGACCAAAATCGCTGCAATTCGGTCAAGCGGCTCAGTTTGGTAGCGAATTAGATGTATATGAGTGGGGATGATCTTGGGACAAAATTCAGTTATGCCCCATTTTGGGGAAGGGTGCTCTGAGGGGCCAAAAATGCAAAAATTGTTGATTTCTGAGTTAATTGATAAAGAATCCAAAGCTGTGTAATCAATCCTAAAATCAGCTTTTTAGGTCAATTAGAAGGGGAGATATGAGGGCTTTCCCCATTTTTGACCCTGAAAAAAAAACCTGTTCCCCCATTATCACCACACCAAATTGAGCTAGGAAGTTGAAATTTAGTATGTGAACTTGGTAGGGGCCTTAGTTGTGTCTTTTGGCGATCTTAAAATGTAGGTTTTTGGTCAGTTTGTCTCATTTTTTGAGTTTATTTTTCGCCTAACACCCCTCCAAATTGAGCTAGGAAGTTTAAATTTGGTATGTTCATGTCCTAGAAGCGCCTTTTGGGAGGATCGACTTTTTCGCCTCGTTGCAACCCCTCACAGCTCCAAAAATGTGGTTTTTTGTTAGATTTTTCTCATTTTTTGAGTTCGTTCCTCGCATAACCCCTTATTAAGAAAATCAGGCTGCTTTTCTGTTTTTTTTTTTTTTTATTTATTGCAGTTTAGTTAGATTTTAAGTCAACTTTACGAGGAAAAGTCTCGAAATACCCTATTTTTGTCATGGTCTACCACTCGAAATCTGGAAAATAAAATAATCGAGGACTATGTATTAGGATGAACCGAACTTCGTTATTGTTTTAGAAATCTGAAAAACGGCGTCATTGAGTCAGGAAAATGTGGTTAAAATTTCAGCCCTCAGAACTTAAATTTTTAACTGACTGTTGGAGTTGAAAATTTTTTTTTTTACTTTATTCGAAAAATGTAATTATTTTACCCGATTACTGCTCTTTTTAGAGGTTTTTTTAAAACTGCCATTTTTGAGAAACGCTCTTCTGGAATGAATTTAGGGCATAGTGCAAAATCTCAATTTTACCTTACGTAAATTTTTACTTCTGGAAATTTACATACGGTGGGGTCGTGATAGTTGCAAATTGATCTCAAAATAACATGGTAAACAAACTTTTTCTAGTAGCAAACCTGACTCAAATGATCATTGTTGGCAAATTTTCACCATTTTCTTGTTTTTTCAAGAGGGTTTAAGAATAAATTGAACTTTTCTGAGGAGTGGGATGTTTTTTTTGCAATTTTTATCATTATCAAAAATTTGCAGAACTATTTAAGTCTTTATTATCGTGTCCAGAAAAAAGGAAAAAAACAAATGCGATGAACAGAATCGAATTTGAATGAAATTCTAGTGAGGGAGAAGGGGAGGTGTGTGAGCCAATAAAGCAGAAGGGTAGTTTTGGCAAATGACAGCCTGTCAAATTAATTCATTTGGTTACTTTGAACAACCTTCAAACGGTAGGTTTCACTTACATTACACACCCAAATGAAATTATATGAAAAGCAATGAGGTGGGTGTAAGGAGTTGGAAGGGGTTTCAATAAAATGACGCCCTTCCTAAATTAACTCATTTCGTTATCTGACACATCTTTCAAACAATTGGTTTTGATAATCATCTTTGTTTTTCTTGAAAATTTCAAAAAACCGAAAATTAAATATATTTTTTACATTTTTTTATGAGATGAGTGCTCCGGGGAGAGGGGGGTGATTTTTTTCGAAATTTTTATATTGATAAAAAATGTTGAGCACTTTTTTGGACTACAATTTACACGTTGAATAAAAATTAAAGTACGATGATTAGAACTGACGCAGGGAGAGTATGTGAAGAGAGAGAGAGGAGTTCCTGAGACTTACTTACCTTTTATCTAATTATACACTTTTCCTAGACTAGTCTCAACATCATAATCATCTGTGTAACAGAACGTAATTCTTTTTTGGCGGTGGTTGCTCGAGTTCCACACAACTGCGTAGAAAAATCTCGATGGTAAAATTGAGCAGAATAACGTTTAATTTCGCCACCAGCTTGGCATTTCTCGATGGCAACGTTCTGAACTATTCGAGAAATCTAGCTCTACATACACCGAAGGCTTCGTTCGCTAATTAAGTATACGATTACAACGCGGTAAACATATAATTTTCGAAGTTATAAATATTTTCACTTCGCCTCTACTCGCTTGTTTGACCAATGGTTAGTTGCGGTACGATTCGAAGTCAGAGTATACCTCACATGGAATTAAAAATACAGGGAAAAAAATGGAAACACACACACACACAAAAACACATGAAAATGAAAACTTTTTATACGACTGCAAAACACACTGGCTCGCAACACGCCAGCATCAGTCACACAGTACTACATACTATGTAAAGTTCAACTTTTAAAACGCGACCGCAGTGTACAAGTTGGTCACGTGATGGGAGGGGGTGGGGGTGGGGGTAGTTGAAAAAAAAAACGACAGAAAACTTTCGGACGAGAATGCTTTTTGTCATGTCGTTTACGTATGTACGTCTACTTTACGTAATACGTAGTATATCTTGCTCGTACTATATACAACAAACGTACCAGCAGTACAAGGTATATAATGCACAATACATACGAGTAAACTATACTACCCTGGCCACGTTAACCGTATTACACTTACAGTACGTTAAAAAACAACAACGAAATATACGAATTTCTCGAATACTTACAAAGTAGTTAATGGAACGGATTAAACGGCAAACAGAAGAGCAAACGCTGAGTCGTTTCTCTTCCAAGAAATCTACCAACATTATTCGTACAGTTGTAGCGCCGAATAAAAGCAGCGATCCGACCGCAATTCAGGTCCATCCGTTCTCCGTTGCGGCCGCTCAAATTTATTTATGCTGCTGGTCGCCCTGATATATGCAGAATATACTTACTCGTACGAGTGTATACGTTTCTATTTCCACTTCTGCTACAACGAAATGAGACAAAAGTCAACATCAACTCGTGTGGAGATCTAGGTATAATATAAAAACTATAAAATGTTTGTTGTCGACTGTGATTGTGTAAACCGGAAAGCTTCCTTTACTTTTTAGCCTGATTTTCTGTATCATATTGTCAGTGAAAACCATGGGAGGGGAGGGGATATCAACGTAATCCGTTTTGGGATCCTACAAGACCAACACGACCATTTTCGATAATGTCGTATATGTATTTATTTTTTTATTTTTTCTCCCGAAACTAAAAATCATTCGCTTAGCTCGATACCAACGAAATTTTGGAAGTAAGCTTAGAATGGCGGCGGATTCGACATGCTGAAGTGGGGATGATTTCGAGTCAAAATTCAATTGTACCCAGATTTAAAGGAGAGGAGGTGTTGAGGAGCTAAAAACGCAAAAATTGTTCCTTTCTGAACCAATCAATAGACAATTCAAAGTTGCATAATATATCTAAAAATCAACCTCATAAGTCAACTAGGAGGGATGATTTGAAGGGCTTTTCCTTTTTTATTCTGGAAAAAGAGCTGATCCTCCTTTATCTTCCATCCATATTGAACTAGGAAATTGAAATTTGGAGTATAGATGAATGTGTCTTGGGGGGGGGGAATTCAACTTATCAGCCACCTTGCATCCGTTTCCCTACTCACAGTTCCAAAAACGTGATTTTTTTGGGGGGATTTTCTTAGTTTCTGAGTATATCCCACGCATACCCCCCCCCTCCAAATTGAGCTAAGAATTCTAAATTTGGTGTGTAGATTTAGTAGTTGTCCTAAATGTGCTTTTTCGGGGTTTCAGATATTCATCCCAGTATCCATCCACACTCCCTTGCCCCCTACCGCTAATTAAGAAAATACATTTTTAACTTTTCAGCCTCATTGCACCCTTTTACAGCCCAAAAAATGTTGTTTTTTGGTTTGGTTTTCGTATTTTTTGCGTTTGTTCCTTGCAGAATTTCGCTCCAAATTGAGGTAGGAAATTGAAATTTGATATAGCGATTTACTATACGTCCTAAATGCCCTTTTGGGAGTTTTAGCTATTCCCTCTAATATTTACCTGTACCCCTAATCAGTAGTGCAATCCACCCCCTCACCCTTAGGCGTGAAAAATTTTAAAACTCATCGCCATTTATTGAGATTCCAAAAATTCGAAATCCTAATTCCGAGAGATACACTTTTTATGACTTGAAAATACCATTTTTTCACAATTTCACCCTCGTCGCGCTCCATACTTCAAGTTTAACCTCCCCCTTACAAAATTTCTGGGTGCGCTTATGCTCCTACCCCTGTTCAAGGGATACAAATACTTGAAAATAAAATCCCCCCCCAAATACCTTTTTTGTGGTTCTGGTAGATGGGGGGGGGGTGGTTTCTGCAGTCAAATTTTTTTATGATCTAATAACATTTGATAGTTTATTTTCAAAATTTTATGATATGGGCGTTTCATTTTTTTAAATTAAGGTAGAAGCAAAAACTAGAATGGCTCAAATTTTTCATTTTTTTTGGAAATTTGGTGAAACATTCTAAAATTAATTTTCTAAACACGCAAAACTTTCTCAAAAAGTTCGAAAATTTTCCAAAGGTCAAAAAAAAGGGGGATATTTTTTTCAAAAATGAAATTATTACATATATTTGCACGAAAAGTTATCATTGTTGGCAAGTTTTCACCATTTTCCTTTTTTTGGTGGGTTTTAAAAAATGTCACTTCTAGGCATATTTTTCTTTTGGGAAACACCCTCCTGAAATGGATGTTACGCATCAGTTTTATATCTCACGAATGATTTTTCAGGGGTGGTTGAAGAATGGAGTTTTCATTTTGTTTTAAGAATTTTTTTTGAGCCATAAAAATTTAAATTCAGTAAATTCATAGTAAAATGGCACCAAGTACACTTACCTTTATTCATTTTAGGTCGGTTTTCATCGCTTGTGCCCTTTTTAGAGGCTCTCAATACGTATCTCAAATTACAAAAATGCAGTTTAAATGGTTTAAAAAGTAAAAAAATGAAAAAAATGAAAACTTGCTTTTGAGAGTCTGTGATGGATGAAATAAATTCCCTATCGACGAACTTTTTTTAAGAGTTGCATAGTTTCAATTTTTAATTAATTTATTTTCAAAAAACGTAAATAATAACCATTTTTGAGTGCACCTGAAAAATCGGCTATGTAAAGTAATATTAAAATATTGTGCTTAATAATCTAAAATTGATGTCCCACAACCATTTTAATAGAACTTTTCTCGAAAGAAAAATTCCTTCATAGTTTCCCAAAAAATTGTAAAAAAAAAAAACGCAAAAAGTGATATTCTTTAAAAATTTCTAAAAATATAGAAAATGATAATTTTTGCTATAAATACGATGTAATAATTTCAGTTTTAGAGAAATTTGAAAAATTTTCAAACTTAATAAACGTAAGTTTGAAAATGTAAGTTAGAAAGCTGAAAATTTTATCACATCATTTTAAAGTCATTTCGCAAGACATTGTGACTTGGTCAGTTGCAGATTTCCAACAAAGCTAAAATTTTTCCCACCCCAGTGAATACCCTTGAGAATTATTCTTAAAGAGAAATTTTATTTTCAGCAGAATCTAGACGATAAGAAGAAGAATGTTAAATATCATTAATTTTTGGTATTTCAATGTATGCGTAATATTTTGTCTTTTCCCATCTATAAATCTATGTTATCCTTCTCATATCGAATTTGTTGCCACATACGAGAGAGAAAAAACTTCATAGATGTAAGTAGGGAAGGAAACATCACCATGGTTGTTGTCATCTTTCAACTGTTTACAAAGGTATTTTAAGATTAATAAAAAAATAAAGGTGTATCGGGAAGTTGAAAATTTATCAAGTTTTTTCGCTTGCAACAATGTCACTGTATTGTACACGTACGTAGCGGATTTTTGATTTTCTTAATTTATACGAAGAATTGTACGGATGAAGAAATCCATTCAAATTGACGATCGGATACCGGAAACGAATACCTAACTATATCCAGCTTTACGTGGCCGGTGCGGGCCCGCGGTACAACTTTATATACTGAGACTGCGAGCTAGCCAAAAAAAAAAAAAAAAGTAAACAACTTTCGATAAGGAAAATCATCATCGTGATGAAACGAAGAGCCAAAGCACACCAAAGCAGGGCAACGGTTTTTCGTTAGCGAATTATCTTTTCTACTCGTTGAAAATTATTATTGTATTCTCAGTATCGTATCGATAGGGTAGATAGATAGGTAGGTAGGTAGGTAGGTAGGTAGGTAGGTATTAGTTATATCGACGAGCAAATCGAACAAGGCCGAGGTAGCTTTTATATATATATATGTATATGTATACTATAATATTATAGGAAAATTATTAAAAGACGATGAATGAAGAAAGACAAATTGATTTCGTATACCTAACTACCTACCTATCTACCTATCTACCTACCTACCTACTAGCATGAAATTGTGTACTCGTGTAAAATATACTTTACAGGTATATATTTATATATTATACATAGGCTTTGTTGGTAGAGAGATGGGAGAAAGTATTCTATGCGCTGTATAACAATTGGCAAAAGGAAATGAGCGACTATATCATCTTGAAAAGCAAATCAAAGGAAAGATAAAACTTAATATTCTGCTCGTATCATTACTCGATAATTCCGTTTAATTAAGTCGTTTTCGTATCGTTTCTCTTTCTCTTTCGTATAAATTTTACATTATAAATACACGAGGCTGAAATTTAAGCATCTGTCCGTAGGTTAGGTATATAGTAGGTTCGAATATCAATATTTAATATATCGATCGATACGATCAGATGGTTGCTTTTCGTATACGCTGTAGGCGAACTAGTAAATTAGGCTTCGTATGTGCACCATACAGTTGTAAATCCATCTACGTATAAATAAATATACAAGACGAAAAAGAAATTCGCAAAATGGCTAAAATATCTGTACACAGAGCGTAGCGTATAAAAGAACGATAATATAAAGGTATGGCCTCTTTTTTCGAGCTGGTAGGTATACGAATTACGAGGCGAAATACGAACGTAGGTACGTAGGCAAAGTATATAATACATAGAAAGGTAGTGTGCTGCGTTGAGACAAAAGGAAAAAGCTGGAGAGAAAGAGAGAGAGAGAGAGAAAAAAACCTAAAAAGGGGTAAAATAATGGCAATAGAAATGGTGAGAATGGCGTATCTACAGTGTATAATTTTTGTTTCGCCTTTCTTCTTACTTCTACTTGTTCTTCTTCGTTTCGTTATCTGTACAGGTTATGTTTTCGTTTTTGAATATCGTTTAAAATGTAAGTTATAATGGTTGAATCGAAATAAATATCTTGATTTTGTTAAAGTTTCTTATCAATGACGTTTCAAGTTGAACCAAGTTTTAAAGTAAAAGTTTCACAAGGCGAAGGAGGAAGAATGAGGCTGGTACACTTTTCCAGATTTAATATACAACTTTAGCGGTTTCGAATAATCATTATAGCTCGAATAAATTTATGGGTATTAAACAAATGGCAGCGTTGCGAAAGGGCGAAAGCCCCTTTTAACTTTCTTACAACTGATTTCTAAAATTTATTACCCACTTTTTGGTTAACCAGAAGTTATCTACGTAACCTTTTACGTACAATAAGTGTATTTAAATTCTTCGTCGCTGTATACTTACTTACTTATACGTACGTACGTAGTACACAGAACCTATTATCGCTTAATCAAATTTTCCCTCCCCCCCTGTTTTACCTCTTTTTCCTATTGTTATATGTAGGTATATGTGTACGAATGTATACCGAATGAATGAAAGAAAGAAAGAGTAAGATAGGACGATTATGCGTAGTATGGGCTTTTGTAGTAAATATGCTCCTTTCGCGAGTAGATAAATTTTCTAAGTACCTCGAATCACGTAGCTAGGTATCTTTATCTAATTGCTTGCCGAAAGATATATTGTATAATTGTACGTTCGACTCGGACGAAAAGTAACTCTGAAATTAGCGGGGATTATTAATTAATCATCGCCTCAGAACATGTCTCGATTATACCTTACTCTCTAGATGGATTGTCATTCTTACGTATGTCTAATGTCTATGTACCGTACGTACCATACGTCTACGTATCAATTTGATAACGAGATTATTAAGGTGAAGGTTGTGCTTATTGATTGGTACGTGTCGTGCACAATACATATTCGCTTTATGATTACACCTAGATCGTTTCGTAGATGGTTGAAATTTAATTCTGTTCAGAATTGGGTGTGTAGTGTGTACGTACCTTTGTAAAGCTTTATGTGTCTACCGTTTCTGTTTGGTGACGTGTTGTTGCAGCGAATACATTTTATTGCGTAGTTAAAATTGAAATAATGTAGCGTAAATTTTATAATAATATGTTGACCGGATAGTGGCGTGAAATTTGAACAGGGAGGTCAAGTATTTCGGTAAATTTGGCGCTGGTGTGTTTGAATTTAAGTTTTTAGATCAAAATGTTTATATTCTTTGTACTTATCATTACAGCGAGGCGATTCGTAAGACAACCATAAGTCTGATCAAGAACATCAGTGGTACTTTAGATAGCCCATTAAACATAAAAAGATCTATCGATGGTAATTTTTTTAGATTTTCAAATGAGAGCCTTCTTGCAAGTTAAAAATCAACGATGTTAAGATCACTTTTTGATCACTTTTGGTGGAAAAAATTATCATTTGAGTTATTTTTTAGTTTGATTTTTTCATTGTTATATTATGAATGAAACCGGGCTATTATGATCTATGTACCTACAGTGAATGAAGGGTAAGGAGGGATATTAACAAAATTCGTTTTAGGTCCTAGAAGACCATTACGACCATAAGCGCACTTGGAAATTTTTGTATGGGAAGGATGGTTAAACTTGAAACCCTGAGCGTAGCGAGGGCGAAATTTTAAGAATTGTATTTTTAAGCCATAAAAAGAGCATTTCTGGGGGTTCAGATTTTAAATTTTTGAAGCCTCATTGAGAAAATGTTAGGTTTTTAACCATTTGGGTATTAAATTTAGCGTAAATGTAAAAAAATTCAATTTTTTACGCCTAAGGGGTGTTATAGCTTCAGTAGCCGCCGGAGGGAGGGGGTGCACAACTGATTACCACCTCTTTTGGTCATATCAGATAGATATATTTTTTCTACATTTTTTCTGCGAAACTAAAAACCATTTGTTCAGCTCGATACCGACCAAAATCGGTGAAATTTAGGCAGTAGGCTTTGGTGGGTGGAGGATTTGATATTTTTAAGTAGGGAGAACCTTGGGTCAGAATTCGGTTATGCCCGAATTTCGGGGAGGGGGTGCTGAGGGGCAAAGCCGCAAAAATTGTTCCTTTCTATGCCAATCGATAGAGAATCAAAAGTTGCGTTTGTAACCCAAAAATCAGCCTCCGAGATCAATTAGGAGGGGAGATATGAGGGGTTTCCCCTTTTTTTATTTTTAAAATTCCCTCCAAATTGAAGTAAGAAGTCGAATTTTGGTAAGTAGACATAGTAAAGTCCATGGATGTGCTTTTTGGGGATTCTACTTTTCAAACTCATTGCCAACGCACTCGCCCCGCGGCCCCAAAAAAGTTGTTTGTTCTACGCATATCTCCCCTCCAAATGGAGATAGAAGGTTGAAATTTGGTATGTAAATTTAGTAGGGATGCTAAACGTGCCCTTTGGAGTTTCAACTTTTTAGCTCCTTTGCACATTTTTGCAACCCAAAAAAAGTGTTTTTTTTTTTTTTTAGTAGGAATTTCTTATTTTTTGAATTTGCCCCATGCGTAACTCTTGAGCTCTTAATTTAGCTAGGAAATTGAAATTTCGTATAGAGCTTGAAATTTGTAGGTTTAAAATCTTTTCAAATGGTGGATTAATTTAAAACTTGAAACTAATCAACTGTGGAGACTATAACTAAACTAAAATTTAATAAGCCTAAAATTGTAATTAAGGAAAAGCAAGGATTGAGGGGAAGGGGGTGGACTGGCCCACGATGCCGAGAGTCAGCTCGAGTTCTTGGATATCGTTCCCGAGTTGTTTATTTTTATTCTTCGACATTATTGCTAGTGGTGCCCATATTACCAGAAGCCGTCTCAGGAATACTTCGCCAACCTCCGTTCCGCCCGGGCTGAAAGAAGAAGCTAATGTTCGCTGCTCAGACTACCCAGGCTTGGAGTATAATGTGTGAGGCCTGGGGCAGATGGCAGCCTTGAAGGCCCATGTCCATCCTCAACATTTTTCATTCATTTTGTAGGCACATGGAATTCAAAACTTAGGTATAAGAAATGAATTTATTCGAAAACAAAATGCGAAACAAATAAAGTTCAAGAACGCGACCTGGACACTTTTTCCGGACGGGAGGAGAGGGGCTATAAAAAAGACAATCATATTCGACTCCGCTTCGTTATCGGAGATTTCCATCTAATCATGATATCTCAGCTCCTTAGTTCGAACTCCATTAACTGGTCAACCTGATAGACTGATCTAGCTCTATTGGAAACATACACTCGGCATCTGATAGGTTTAAAATTCTCCGCTCAAATGTTGTTCTCCCCACCCCCCACCCTTTTGAACAGTGATGATTGCAGTGCTAACAAGGGAAGTACCCCAGGTGTTATACGCCAAAAAAAAAAATTTTAACAGCTGTGTAGAGCATTCAAAATTTCAGCCCTCGAGATCCTTTTGGGGGGAGTTATGACGGGTGGAATATCAAAAAATTGACGAATAACATTGCAAAATCAATAAAAAGGTGAAATAACTCGAGTTTATACCGCGCTTAGGGGCTAATTTTTTCACCACATGTATACTACCCCATCCCTGGGTTGGGCCATATCAAGGGTAGTACGTGGTGAAAAAATTATTCCCTAAGCGCGGTATGAACTCGAGTTATTTCAGTTTTCATTAATTTCCCACTGTTATTTGTCAATATTTTTGTATTCCACCCCCCGTAACTCCCCACCAAATGGATCTTAGAGGTTGACATTTTGGTTGTGGAGGTAATTTTGAATACTCCACACAGCTGTAATTTTTTTTTTTTTTTTTTCATTTGGCTTGTAACACTTGGGGTATTTCCCTTGTAAGGTCATAGATGCCTGAGCAAAGTAAGAGCGAAAATTTTCGGGAAAAACCGTATTTTTAATGGTTGAAGAATATATTTTTGGAAAAATTTGGTCAATTTGCATTGAGGAGCGGAATTTTTCGTTCAAAAATACCTTCAATTTCGCATCATCGCACTGACTGGTTGACTGCAATTTTAGAGCCATTTTAAAGATAAAATATTTATGCTAAATTATGAAATTTGGAGATTTTTTTAATATTTTCACGCACGACAATTTTCTTCACAGATCGCATTTAAAATGTTAAATATCTTAATATCGAAAAGAGTATGTAACCGGGAGGCCTGGGGCTGCAGCCATCAGCCCCTCTTCTCTTCCGAGTCTGCTCCTATCACTATTGAAGCAAAAGGCATGCCAGCGCGTATCTTTTTTTTTTCAATTCCATGTAAAGACAGTGCCTTTGTCTTCTTTATTTTAATAAAAAGTCACTTGAATTGAGATGCCTTAAAATATGCATGCCTACATTACCTAGAACCAACGTACCTATTTGACTAAACTCAATATAAAGTACACGAGCTAGGTATTAATTTTATCACGATAACTTTAATAAAAACCCCTTATTTTTCACATTTTGAACCAAAATAAGCAGACGTAGAAGAATGGGAAGAAGCAGCGGAAAAACAAAAAAAAAAAACGAAACAAGTGAAAAAAAAACAACGCGGACGTGTATAGCTGGCTAATTCCATCGGGAAATAAACTACACGCTAAATTACCTTAAGGTTATGCCAAGAACTAAATGATATCGAAGGTAATTAATAATATGTCAGAGCTAGAGAAAGGAATTACCGAGGAATTAAAGGAGCTGGCGTTAGCGTCGGCGGGCGGTCGTGGCAGGAAGAAGGTATACTATACCGAATGTATTAAGAGCAGGGGGGCCGTAGATGGACGGTAGAAGGGGAGTAACATTTAGGATAGGATTAATTGTATACGGCACGAGAAGACAACAAATGCCGGATAAGTTAATAATGAAAATTCACCGTTCTCGATGTTGTCGGTCGGTCCGGCCAAGTCTATGTTACAGCATAGGTAAAGGTATACTTACCTATCCTATCCTATCTACGTATAGTACATACAATTATGTACCATACTGTATAAGTTTTTACTCCGTATATAGCATACTTGGAAGCTTATAGATTACTACTTATAGACGAAGAAGGCAGATGGGTAGATTGGAGGGTAAGTAGGAAGGTACGTGTTACACGGTAAAGTTTCGTTTGACTTTTGTCGACAGCGAACCTTAACAAAAGAAAGTATGAAAGAGGGGTAAATGGGGGACCAGTTACAAGGTAGCTTGTAATTTCGCCGCAATATACATGTGTGTTTGTGTGGGGGTGGATTTAATAAGTAAGTAACTATGAGAAATAGGTAGTAAATTATCCTATCCCTATATATATTACCTATGTGCTTTGGAAAATGGTGCTTCGATCGTATACAACCTTCTTTTGATAATAATAAGATAGGTATGTCGTATCGTAGGTAGGTAGGTAGGTAGGTAGGTACAGGTAGGCATGGAGTTTTATAAAAATGTATATAACTTATACACGTGTTGAAAGATAGATCGATCGACTAACACAAGTGGGAAGAGGAGAAAATCGAGCTGAGAGGAAAAGATAGCATGAAGTTGAAGAAGAAGAGGAGGAGGAAGAAGAAGAAGAAGAAGAAAAAGGAGAAAAAAAATCGTCCTGTAGTAAAAGATGCTTATCGAATGAAAGCGAAGACGAATCAGCTTTCGTTTCCGGTTACAGACAATGACAAATGACTGACATTGTTTTCCCGTCTTATTAACATTTTAGTTATTTTGTTTTCATCGTTGTGCGGTTTTCCTCACGATGACGCGCGAGAGAGGGTGGTGGTGGTGGTGGTGTAGCGTTTTTCTTCGCCATGTGCCACGCCATATACGCATACATATGTGTGTTCGTGTGTTGTAGTGTGTGAGTCGCGATTCGATGTAGCTGTAGTGGTGTAGATATAACAGATGAAATGGTGAAAGGTGCAAAGAGCGTATATCCCTTTTTAGAAAATGACGACGACGCGGCCCGATAGTGTGTAGGTAGCCTATAGGCGTTGTACGTAACGTAACGTAACGTAACGTAACGGAAACCGGGGCCAATAGGCTTTATCGTAATAGATTTTCCATTGTTTAAAAGATAAATTGCAGACATCGATTCGTCCGTCTTTTGTGGGCCTTTCATTTCTTCGCCGCACAATTACTCGGCTCATTTTACTTTTTATCCGCTTTGCTCTCGCAAACGACGCGACGACAACGTTGGTGGATTTTTCACCCCTTCAACGTCGCCCCATCCTCGTTCCTGTGTGTCGTGAGACGTGGAAAAACACGCCGTTCTTGTGACACGTTTTACTATTGTTTTTGCCTGTTTCGTATCCGTATCGGTGTCGTATTATAGAGGTGTTTTGTGCTCCAGAAAATGGATGTAGTTTGTATTAAGACGATATACAAGACATCGACACGTTTCACCTAACGTTCATTTATTTTTCGCTCTTTATTTTACCTACGCTAGAGATTGCGGATTTTTGACATCGTCGTTATAAAATGATACCTCATAGCGTCCCCTCCCCTCTCCTCTAGGTGGTATTTAAGGTGCAAGCTGAGCTAATTAAGAGAAATGTTACCGATCGGCGGTATTATATCGAAATAGCGAACAGGATGAGGTGATGTTGGTGTAAAGGCGACGATAAATGAATGGGAGATATTTGCTGCGAATTATACTCCTCCCTCCCCCCTCCGCCCCAATATTTGGCGCAAAATATCGCCGAATCTGGTGGTAGAGATGTAATGGGTCTCAGGTGGGCTCGACTGCTGCTATATGCAGGCTATTTACTTACCCGCCCTTGGCTTTCTGATTTATTTCATTTTAATCGAATTTTGGTGGTATTTTAACGCTGATGATTTGTTCGACTCAAATGGTTATTAATTAGGTTAAAGTGGTCATATTAGTTTATTTGCCTCGTTGAAATAGGAGGACGTATGTGATATTTGCGAACCAAATTTATTGTTGTAATTGTTCTTTTTTTCTGATGATTAATGACGTAAAGTTCCCTTGGTTTGGTACAGAGCTACCATCAAATTTTTACGCCCCTCTAACAATATCCGAAATAAAGTATTAATTAAGGTCAAATTGTGAATCTGACTTCGTTATTGTATTTAGGGGGTTCGATTTATGTGCAAACGACACCAACATCTCCGAGCTAGGTATTTCCCCAAATTTGGGAGAGGGAGTGCTGAGGGGCTAAAATAGCAAAAATTGTTTTTTTTTTTAGCTAATTGATCGATAGTCCGAAGTTGTTTAAAATATCCAAAAATCAGCCTTTTAGGTCAAGTAGACGGAATGTATGAGAGTTTCTCCTCTTTTTGACCTTGAAAAAAGGCTGTTCCTCACCTCTTACCCCTTCAAATTGAGCTAGGAAATTGAAATTCGGTATGTGGACTTAGTACAGGCTGAAGATGTGCCTTTTGAGGGATTCGACTTTTCAAATCCATTGCACACCTCTTACAGCCTAGAAATGTGTTTTTTGGGCGAATTTTCTTATGTTAATGGGTCTGTTCTTCGCATAACTGCCCTCCGAATTGAGCTAGGAAGTTGAAATTTGGTATGTAGATTTAGTTGGGGTTCTGGATGTGCTTTTTGGAGTTTTGACTTTTCATCTTCATTGTTTGTTTGGTTTAAAGGTAGCAGAAAAATTATATGTACTGAATAGGGTAGGTATTTAATTTTAAACAGGTTCAGTATGAGAATGGTTCATTAGAGACGAGTCGATCCAATCGGAATATATGAGAAATTGTCTGTTTTCAAGGTTTAAAAACGGTATATCTGATCTCCCCCCACACACCCACAATGACTTTATTGGCCGATTCTGATTGATTTTGGTCGGTTGAAACTTAACTAAATGATTTCAGTCTTGGGCAGGAAAAATATGTATATAAATATCTGTCGTTACCAAAAATCTTTTTAATAGTCTTTCAGAAGTTCAGAATGGAATTTAATGATGATCTCCCCTCCCGCCCCACGTCTGTCGTAGATCAATAGAGCATGGTAGCCTCGTTTTTATTGACAACATGGCATAGAAAATTAGACTCCCCCACATCACGAGGCGAGATTGCAACCTCGTTATATTTTTTTGAGAACCTCTTTAATTTTCTGAAATGTGAATAAAAGGAAAAATTATATTTCTCAAAAAATTGAGCTACTTATCGAATCCTTTTTGACATATTTTCCTATTGTGAAGGAAATGTGCGAACTGCCTATTCACAAAATGAAGCAGCGTTTTGTAATGTTTTTTCTTGAACCCGAGGTTGAAGGTTCGGGAAGGCTGAAATCCTTAAGAGGCCCAGCTGGAACCCTACTCATTAAATTCCAGCCTTTTAGCTCAATTTGAAGGGGAGTTTTCTGAAACATGAAAAACCTACCTGAAAACTATATTTTTGAGATGGGGGGGGGATGCAATGGGGTTGAAAAATGAAAAAAATCTCCAAAAAGAATATCTAGGGTCTGTTGCTTGCCAAATTTCAACCACCCATCTTAATTTGGACAGGGGATACGCGCGGACTAGCAGTTTTTCCATGGTAAAATAGTGGAAAGTCCACGTTTCTCCCCTCCTAATTTACGTAGAAGGCTGATTTTTGGACATGGTATACGACTTTTAATTCTTCATTGATTGGTTTGTATAAGATAAGTTTTCATAGTTTTTATCCCCTCAGCCCCCCCTCCCCCAAATTTGGCCTCAGCTGAATTCTAACCGAAGGTCATCTCCAATCAAAGATATCAAATCCGCTGCCAATCTAAGCCTACTGTCTGAATTTGACATATTTTGGCTTGGGGCTGAAAGAAGATGAATATCTGATATGGATTTAAAAAAAAAAAGTCTCAATGGCCTTCTACGACTCCAAAATGGATTTCGTTAATACTCTCCCCTCTATCAGCCGTAGGTTGATGCTTCGTAATAGTCTGGTTTTCATTGGAAATATGACGTAGAAAATTAGGCTAGAGATTAGGCGATGGTTGTAAGAGTATGTGATCTCGAGGAATATAATTCATAATTTATTACGTTAAATTTGGTCCAGCTGGATATGGACGGTTTTTCTGGTACAACAACGTTTCAATTCGACAGCTCGAATCTTTAATTAGATCTATGGAAGAATGTACCTACATATTTAATACGTATACAGTTAGATATCTAGCTATGTATTTATATGAAAGACGATGGTGTCGATACCACCTCGAGTACATCACGACTGGTCATAATAAGTTACTGCAGTACATAAGTGTAACGGTATCGAAAGATATGGCCATAAGGTGGCGTTGCAAAGTGAACCAAAGCCAAAGCATCGCGTCGAACAACACCACGATACAGAGTAATACATATCTAGACCATCGTATCGTCGCATATAATAGTACAGGAGGCTACAAGGTGTCGGCTTTAATGAGGTTAGGGCACCTTTGTTGGAGAATTAGAAAGAGATTTTATACCCTAAACGAGATGGCAATAGTGTAAGGGTTTGTTTCCAAAAGGGTTTAAGACTCGAATAAAGCGAGCCTTTCATTCATTGCTAAGTAGCATGTACCAGTACCTGCTACCTACTACTTACTACCTACCTATATACATACTATATTATATGAATTATATGTATACTACACGTAGGTAGGTATACTTGATAAAGTACGTACTTAATACGCGTAAACACACAGGCCAGAATAGCTATTAATTACTCGTTGCGTATACTTACCAGGTTCAATTAATCATCGAGTACCAGTATAAGTATACATACATAAGGTTATAGCTATGTACTATGTACTGTGAGCAGTACGCTAGCTCCTTCGATTGCGGTATGGTATTTGGGCAAGGCTTGCATCTCTTCTCTTGGATATGTATAAACTGGTTCACGGTGTATACGATGAGCGTTCGTTGTATATGTAGGTACGTTGCAAACGCCTACGTAACGAATAGCGAAATGACCCTTCCTGGGTATTCTCAGTTGGATAATTTACCAGATGCATCGGTATTTGCCGATTGTAACGATATGGAAATTGTCATCGCAGAATATGGGCGTTGGTTTGGTTTAGTTAATGGTATCTGGTGCTGATACTGGCATCGTAGCCACAAAGCAAGCAGCGTATCTCTACGGAGCTTTTGGGTGTATCTGTGTATTGTTCGCGAAGATTACCACGAACGATTACGAATCGGTTTTAATAATAGATTTCAAGCTCGAGGTACTCTTATCTACCTACCTACCTAGCCAATGCTCTCGATACGGTGTAATCGTCGTAGTCTTGGTCGCATTGTGGATATTTCAAACCTTTATAAGATTGTTATGACGTTTAATTGACGGTTTGACATCGAAGGTTGAGTAGAAATTTGAAGAAAAAAAAAGCATCGCCTTAAGATGCTTTCTGAGCCTGATTTTCATGAATTAAGACATTCGAATTGTCCACTCGTGTAGATGAAAAAAGGAACTCCCTGCGATGTTTTTTCTTGAATGGTAGTAGGGGTACAGGTCAAGGCACGTGAGTCATTCCAGGAGTTGGAGTCAAAACGACTTCCTTTCGACTCCGAATGGGCCACAGATTGAATCCAAAGTCAAAGTGAAGTCGGTTTCAAGATCTGAAGTTGACTCCGGAGTCGATGTTGAAAGTCAGTTTTCACTCCAACTGGTGAAGGCTTTTTAGTATCATGCTCTACTATCTTCTATTTTCTCATTTCTTTCTTCATTCTTTTTAATAGTACTTACATAACACTCCCCACCATACTTATATGAGTTACTAGAGCGAAAAAAGTTCGAGAACGAAAATAGACGATACACTCGCCAGCATCAAGTGATACTACAAGGTAGAAAAATTGGAGTCAGTATAACTTCAACAGTTCAACAGCGAAATCATTTTCAGTTTATCTGCATGGAGCCCGTGAAATGATACCAAAACCTTTGAATGATCTTCTGAATATCGAGAATCGCTTAGAATCGAGATCGCGTGATTTGCAATGACTCTACCTGACCATTGTGGTTTTTATTAAGAATGTACAAATCAGAGTACCCGGTCATATCGACGAAGCGAACTTCTAAGGACCTATACTAAATCTACATACCAAATTTCAGCTTCCTTGCTTAATCAGCTAGGCATGTAAGTCATTGCGGGAGTTTGGAGTCAAAAAGACTTCCTTTTGACGTCGAATCTTCAATTGCTCCGGAGTCAGGAGTCAAGGTGACAGAAAGTGGAGTCTGAGTCAAAATCTGAAGTTGACTTGACATTGGTTCCGCAATGGGAGTCAGTTTTGATTCCGCAATGAGAGTCAGTTTTGACTCCAACTAGTAAAGTTTTTTTGGCTTTTGGTCGTTATCAATTTGTTATGAAAGTCAGTAGGTCGGAACGTCAGTCTTAATACACGTCAACGCGAACTACAATTTAAAAAGTCCAAAAAAAATGATTGGTCTCTTGATGTGTTTTTTTCAAGACACGCGAGTCACTCTGACAATCGGTTATACTACGACTTTCTTTTGACTTCAAATCCTTAATTATTCCGGAGTCAGGAGTCAAGGTCACAGATTGACTCCGGGAGTACAAGTGATGTCAAAGTCAAGATTTGAGGTCGACTTCGAAGCTGAACAGGGGTCAAAGTCAATTTGACAGCTTGTCTCCAATCTGAAGTCAAGTAGGATTCGGAGACAGTGACAACAGTTTGACTCCGGAGCCAAGAGTCAACTTTCTATGTTGACCCTGGAAGTCAGGTCGAAGTTATGTTTTTGGCCAACTCATAGCCTTCATTTGGAGAAGAGATCGAGGAGGAAAAGCTCTTTTTCCAAGGTCAAAAAGGCAGAAAATCCTTATATCTCCCCTCCTAATTGACCTAGGAAGTTGATTTTTGGATATATTATACAACTTTAAATTTTCTGTTGAATGGTTTAAAAAGAAACAATTTTTGTGATTTTAGACCCTCAGCACTCTCTCCTCCCCGAATTCAGACGTAACTGAATTTTACCCTAAGATTATCCCCACTCTGGAATATCAAATCCGCCGCCAATTCAAGCCTATTTCCCAAATTGGGTCGATTTTGGTCAGTATTGAGCTGTGCAAATAATTTTCAGCTTGGGGGAATACATAAAATAAAGTAAATAAAATGATTTAAAATAAATGAAATAAAATAAATAAAATGAAATAAAATAAGATAATAAAATGAAAGAAAATAAATGAAATGCAATAAAATAATAAAATGAAATAAAATAAATTGGATGAAATAAAATATAATAGTAAAATAAAATAAAATAAATAAAAATGAAATAAATTAAATGAAAAAATAAAATGAAATAAAAATAAAATAAAATAACATGAAAAAATTAATTTAATGAAATGAAATAAAAAAATAATTGAATTAAAAAAAATAAAAAAAAAACAAAATAAAAAAGAATTTTGACATCGCCAAAAACGGTTGTAGTTGCCTTTCAGGACCCCAAAACAGATTTTTTTGACCCCCCTCCCCTCCGCCTTAAGTCGATAGACCATAATAACCTGAGTTTCATTGAAAATATGGTTATGGAAAACCAGGCTAAAGAAAACTTTGGGTACAAGGTGTACGAAGACGATGCGATGTGATCTATATAATTCATTTATTAGAGTAGGCGGGGTAGGTCTGTACTGGTACCTAGCTATCTAGTATCTGCCTATCAATACGTACAGATCAAGTATGCTACAATTAGTCTTAATTATCAAAAGCTCGTTTTATTACAGGCGTTGCATTATCATCATCGTGTATTGTACTTGCGTTAGTTGAGATTTTATACAGTCTGGAAGTGTACTGGTTGGTGAAGCTAATTAGTTATATTGGCAGGATGATTAAAGTATACGCTTACGATAGCGATACTTTTCTGTGTGTATACGTCTTCGTAGATGTCTGCATGGTCGTCGTATTAGAACAACGAACGGAACGTCTTGAATTTTAAACACGTTAAGCCTCTATTTTATTACGGAGCGTGAAGAGAAAAAGTCAAGTTTTATGAGGGTACTGGTAGGCTAGTACATACGTACTACAATGTGCTGTGTAGTGTATACAATTCCTTATAATGTGCTCGACACGATACTCGATAAAGACGTCACATCTCGAAGATAATCCTCGATTTGAGAAATTAGCTTGGTTATATCGTGTTGCCCGGTCAATAGGGTGTGTAAAAAAGGTACCTCGATGAAATCGTTAATCAAACTGGCTTACCATATTGTCCTTATATATATATATATATACCTTTTCACCTAGCTATATCTAAGGTGCATGCTCGTAGGTCCTATACCATATTAAAGACGTACCTAGCTACCTATACCTATAAATATATATTGGTCCATCTGGAACACGGTATCCTACCTTTTGGACGAGGACGGCAACGCGACGAAACGATATCTTTGTAAGTTTTCCTCATTGATTTAAATTCGAGGTGTCCTTTCGTCGTCGTCGTCGTCGTCGTACACGAAGGTACACAGTCTACGGCACCCTACTCTGCGTACCCTATCTTAATTACAATTCAAATCCCTGCTTTGTTATACGATGACCAAAACCTTAGTCGGATTATTTTACCTCGTTAGTGAACTCGTCGTCTTGGTCGTCAACGTTACGTTGTCAGTGCTAAAGTACACACAGATTCTATACGTATCTATTTGCTGCTACTTTTATGCTATGTAATACACAAGCTACGAGGCGCTGGTTTATTTTCTTTCCATCTCATTTACCTATACTACGTGTACTTGGCTTACCTTTTTCTTCGATTTGCAGCTTCTTTTTTTCTCACCAGTGTGCAGAGACAAATGAGCTGCACAGATGCTACGACTATGACGACGACGACGACGAACAAGGCTCGTATATCTACTACTTCCTATATACCTACCTATTACGTTCGTTGGCCTGTGAATTTGCCAAATCACGCTGTAATAGGTATACTAACTAGTTGACCCCAATATAAATTGAATATTTTATATGTGCATTTTCTATACGACTAGGAGACCAGTTGTTATGGTATGTTTTTTTTTTATATATATATTTTTTTTAATAGAACTACTCGCGCACATATTCGCATACGTATGCATGCGGAGATTGGGAGTACCGGGAATTTCTGCATGATTTTCTATTTCTACTAGTTTCGCGATCAAACTTGACTACACATATGCTTGCAAGTTCTACTAACACCAAATGATTGTATACGAAGTTATTTTATTTTATTTTTTTTGGATGAAAATAATGTAAATGCGTGGGAAGTAGATGTGTGACTCAGGCAAATTATACTCTGGTACTTTCGTAACGTGAAATATTACCAGGATTTTGCCCAAGTTCTAGCACATCGATAATGGTTACCATGTTGATAATGTGCTGTTGTGTGTGTGTAGAGATTTTAAATTTGCATAAATGTTTATGTTTATAATATTATTATCAAGAATTGGATACGTTTGCCTATTGCTATACATACTATACCTACCTTACCTTATACCTAGTTGAACGATCGTAAATGATGATTATTTTTTTTCTTCTTGTTGGCAACTCAAAAAGTCGTCGTTGTTTTATTAAAATTTTTCTATACTCGGAATGCTGTGTGATGCGGTTTTTATTTTTGTGAGTTTCTTTTTTTTTTTTTTGTTTTTTTTTGAAGTTGAAAATCAGATAATTAGGAAATACCGTGTCGATTAATTAAAAGTAGTTTTAACGTTGTTGGTCGGTGGTTGAGAAATTTCTTATAATAGAATTCACGAGGTGAGAATATAGATTAAAGATTACTTTACTTGAGCAATCTTTTTCTACTGTTGTTTTTTATGAAATTATAATGCTGGCTGACGGGTTGAGGTACTCTTTGATCAGAATTGGAATAGTTTAATGATGCAAGGCTATTTGGAGAAGTGAAAATACTTCAGATGAACATTTTTGTCGAAATCTTAATGGCTTATACCTTGCCCAATAAAATTGTTGTTCCAGTGCAATTGTATTTGAAAAAAGACAGTTTGTATCTTTTCTTTAGCCATTATGGGGCCCATAAAGACCGTTTGAGACCATTTTTAACTGTATCGGATATTTATTCCTTTTTATTTTTCATTCATTTTCGCCCCCCTCACCCCCTCGAAATTGAAAATCATTTACTCAGCTCGATACCAACGATACGAAGGAGCAAAATCTGACAAATTTGGGCAATAGGCTCAGTTTGGCAGCAGATTTGATAATTTTAAGTTAGAATGACCTTGTGTCAAAATTCAGTTATGCCCAAATTTGTAGGAATGGTTGCAGATGGGATAAAATAGAAAAAATTCTTGGTTTGCAAATTAATCTATAATACAGCATCCATCGTATAGAGCATAAAATGTGCTACAAGATGGTATATTTGAACTTTGAAAAATTTCACCTCAATTTTATGGCGAAATGCAATGTCGAACGAAAAAATTTCCACGAAGGAATTTACAGAGGAGAAAATTTCCTTTCTGCTCTTGGGGCTCAGGATCTGTTTGAAAATTGTATGTGGTTCGTGAAAGTATGTGCAAAAAAAACTAATCAGACTAAACTTCGTGTTGTATGACACGTTAGACTTTTCGCCTTTCTCACCAAAACTATGCAATTCGTGACATTAATAAGAAGATAGAACCAGTCACATACCTATGCATTAATGCCATAAACTGCATCGTTTTGGTTAAAAATGCAAAAGTGCTAGCTTGTGTGCAACATGAAATTTAGTCTAATTAGTTTTTTTGTACATATTCGCATTAACTCTATTCAATTTTCGAACGGATGTTGAACCCGAACGAAAGCTCCTACGAAAAAAACTAACCGTTTTTGGCAGAAAGGAAATTTCAAATGTAAGTTTCAACATTATGAGCTTAAGCGAGCTTTCCTCAGCTGTTAAGTGAAATTTTGCAATATTCAAATGCACCATCTTGTGCTGTATTTTATGCTCTGCCAGTGGCAGTATTTTCTTTTAATTCGATTGGATATTCGTCTGTAAATTTGCTAAAGCAGTTGAAAGCGAAAATTAAAATTTTAATCCGACTCTAAAACGGTTCAATATTTAAAAATAAATAGACTATTAAAAAAAAATTATTACGAATAGTTTTACACACAAAGATCATTTCTGATGATTTCCGATCCGTGTATTTCCAAGAAAAATTGTTGAAAAATTGAAAAAAAAAAATTAGAGAGTCGATTACTCATAAAATGGGAAGATTATCAATATTATAACTCATATTGCTGTTAGAGGTAATTTGCCATCCTGTGCTCCTTTTTCAGGGGTTCACATTTGGCTGGTTTTTTGTTTGCTATTTTCCCGATTTTTCTACAACGGGTAGCGGGGGGAGGGCTGGTATATTTTTAACTGTATAATTTTTCATCAGTTTATTGTTACATTAATTTTAGAATTATATTTTATCCTATGCAAAGAAAATCGTTGTAAAAAAATTCCGAATTCTGAAAATGTAATCCATGAGACAATTTTGGATCTTGTGTAAAAGTTTGTTTGGCACAAAATGGGTAATGTTTTCATCAAATTTTGAAAAACATCTAAACGACATTTTTAAAGGCCCTTTTTCGAACAAACAAAAAAGCAAAATTTTTAACAGCTGTATAATTCCGGTAATAACTTATGGATGCCAAACTTGGTCTCTAACAAAAAAAGAATACGAAAAACTAAAAATTACCCAAAATACCATGGAGAGATCGATG